>JAAAKG020133571.1:0-14129 GCA_010014905.2 Druon quercuslanigerum | reverse complement strand
GGGGGGGCTAACATAACTCCGAATTCCTGGAACTCTTTCGAAAAATTTCTTTGCAATTTTGGGATTTTCAAAATTGTGTAACTTTTGAGTCTTCAAGTTGTTTGAAATAAATTATTTGGTTGTAGAACTCTAGAATTCTTTTGGAACTGTAGGAATATTAAAGAAAAAGTTGATTTTCTAAAAAGTGAGGGGCTGGCTCTTTTTTTTTGAAAAATTTTTTTTTGGGTCAAATTTTGGGGAACTATTTTTAAAAAGTATTAGGAATTATAGAACTATGCTAAATCTATTCAGCACTCTGTAGAAAAGTTCATTTTTCGAAAAGTGGGGGCGAACGTGAACTTACTTGGCCCCTGATTTTGAAAAATCCATTTTTAGTCTATTTATTCTCCAGAACTACTTCTAAAAGTTATCAGGAACTACAGAACTATTCAAAAGGATGTCAGAATTGTAGAAAAAAATTCGAAATTTTGAATTTGGGGGGCCAACTTCACACGCATCAATTGTAACCCTAAAAATGCTTTTTTGTGGGACTTATGGAGGGGGTAAGAAAAAGAAAAGTTTTTTTTTCGAAAACGGCTTGACAATTTTGGTGAACAAAATATATGTTGCAGACACTAACGACAATATTACGAAAAAATTGTTTGAACAATGTCTCCAAGAATTAATAAAAATTGTGCATGCAACACTGTGCACCGTTGCGGTGCACTGTTCACTGTTCCTGGCCACATACTTTGGGACACAAGCCTATTACATTTTTTCATGATCAAAAGTAAAATTGATCCCAATTATAACCCTACAAATGCATTTTTGTGGTACTTATGGAGAGGGAAAGGAAAATCAAAAAAGTTTTTTTTCTTAGAAAACGGCTCGAACAATTTTGATAAATAAAGTATATGTTGCAGAAACAATGAGACTATTAAAAAAAAAATTTTTTTGACTAAATTTACAGGTCACAAAACAATTTTTTTTTTTTTTTGAGTTTATTATTTAGTGATCACACCCGTATTTCACATAAATATTTCTCAGAATATCCTTTAGCATATATTTTTGTTGAATTTTTTGAAATGGTGGAACGAAGTGAAAAAAATAAATATCCCGCATGCTACATAGCGCACAGTTACGTTGCACTTATCCCGGGCCCTGTTCCGCCACTTTCAAAAATTCAACAAAAATATATGTTACACAGGATATTCTGGGTAATATTGACGTAAAATGTAGGTCAAATCACTCAGAACCTAACTTCAAAAAAAATGTATTCAACTTTTTTTTTACCTGTAATTTTGGTCAAAAATTAGTTTCTTTGAAATAGCCTTAAAACTTTCTACAACATATATTTTATTTATTAAAATTGGTCGAGCCGTTTTACAGGAAAAAACTTCCGATTTTATTTTCCCCCTCTATAACTCCCACACAAACGAATTTTCAGGATTGTCATTGGGAGAAATTTTACTTGACATAAATGCGAACCTATGACAAGAATTTTAAGTTAATATATGCGGGGCAGATTTTGTATCCTTACCCGGCTAGGACAAATTGAGAATGTTGATGTAAGTTGTTAGCTTCAGTGCCTGATCAAACTTAGAAGCGAATTGATTATTTACAGTTTTACTGGACGCTCAAGCCCACAGCTTGCATAATCTTTCTCAAGCTAAGTTAAAGAATTTAAAAGAATTGATATCATTGCAAAGAATTGAAATAAATACGCAGATTTAAACATAATTTCAAGGAATATATAATAAAAAGGATTATGTTCGCTGCCGGTGACTTGCGTCTTCGCCCTCCGTTCCATTTTTCCCTCTCCATTTGTCGCTTCACTCATTTTCCTTTACCTCTTATTTCCCTAGTTTTCCAAGTAACGATGTACTTCTGTCGACCAGGTTAATTAATTAATTAAATTCTTACTTTAAATTTGGCTGATTAGGGTAGAATGGGGTTAAAAATGTTGCAGGGAAAAAGTGCCACATATTATAAAAATGTGGAACTTTAATGTCTTGTATATGTTTAATGCAAAAACCAAGAAAATACCCAATTTAATTTAGACGCAGTGTTATGAAAAATAAACTTTGACGACTTTTGACCCCGCCCTATACATTATTTCTTTTTGTGTAATCGTATCCGGCACTGATTTCCCTTGGCACTTTAAACTCCACTCTGTCCTACTGGTCAAATCGTTTTCTGAAGAAGCGAGACAAAATATGCCGTGGCCCGGATTTGAACCGGGAATGCTACTGTTCACGAGTGGAGCGTTAACCAACTCGCCACCGAGGCCACAGCATACAGTTTCTCGTTTCTCCTGCATCCACAGGATGACGCACGTCGGCATCTTTGTGGCTGTGAATTTGTAGTAACTAATTCTAGTCTGAACAAGATCACTGAATCTGGAATAATGTAAAGTAATGATGTTATTTTGTCGACCAGGGTAATTAATTAATTAAATTCTAATGTTAAATTTTGCTGATCACTGAGAACCGGTTAATTACTTAAATTCTGAATTCTGATTCTGATGTTAAATATCTAAGAAGTTGGGGCGCGACGGGATCAGCCAAGCGTCAGGGGCTGTTACGGCATCAATACAGATTAATAATGTACCTTTACCGAGGTTCTGGTGGTTCGTAATCCACCTTAAGCTGTAGGTCTCCCCACCGTACACTTGACTGAAACCCAGTCCGTTATTGATGGAGTAACAACCAGGCTTTGTCCAATATGTCGTGGCACACAGCTCTCACCAGATCACTTGATTGCATTATAAATGCGTCCGTGACTGATGATATATACAGGGACAGCCCCGTGAAAACTATTCTAAGAATATTAAAATCCAACTCTAAAAACCAAAAATGCCATCGACATGTTGGGCAGTAACCATGTTAAGCCTGTGACAACATTTTAAATCTAAGAAGAAGTTACTGTGGCTATAGTTATTCTTGGTTTCAAATTTTCTAACCATAGGACGCAAGTCAACAGCAGCCCTTTACGTTCGCCGAGGGCGATGGTCAATTCCGCCCCAGCTACCTGTGTACCGTCCCCCACTACGCGGCTTCTCCTTACACCGTCGAGCTGCTGCCACTGAGCTTGGTCAGCGGGGGGCCTTTTCCAGTAGTAGTGGGGGAACGGTACACAGGTAGCTGTGGTGGAATAGTCATCTGCCCGTTCGCCGAACACCTTTTGGGATAGCCCCCAGCAAACTTTGAGAGCCTACAGTTGAAGAAATATTACAAATTCTTATGTGGAACCTTCACATGTTATAAACTATACTATTTTCTTTCAGTACTATTAACGTTAACAAAAAATTACACGGAAATAACAAATGATACAGTTTTTCCGTTCTCCTGAAAAATTTCCGAATATGGTTGCCTTTATGGTTCCCCTTCATTCAGGTGTACATCGGAATCGAGTAGTAGTTTGCCCCTAGAGGATTTTTGAATGAATCTCTTGGTTAATATCAAAGAATAATAGGTTATTAGAAAATTACACGATATTACCGGAAAATTTAAAAGGCCAGCGTAGGAATATGAGTTAACTATTTATCAGAGGAATCGATATGGGTGAGCCAAGGCAAACCGGTTTTGTATATTAATAATATCAACGACATTCGTCCTGCGAGAGTCGCTCACGTATTTCGATGTTTAATGCCGTCGTAGATTATGATGACGCTTATAAAATCCATTTATTCTTGGAGACAATTCGCAAGTCTCCGTCAATTCAAGAACCTGGAGATAAAGTAGATATATTTTGCTTTTTCTTAGTCTTGAGCTTTTCTTTTCCCCCTTTTGCGCTTATTCTACTTCATCTATTAGATCATTCGAAAGTCCCGTTATCATTTTTCCACCTTCATGTCCTTTTTTTTTCTCATTTATTATATTTGTTAGAGATCTTTAGTGCTTATTTTATAATTAAATTGCAAAAACTATGTAGTAATTTGTCTCAATCGCAGCCGTCATTTTTAAAATAAGAAATAATCGGAAAATATCTTCCGATCTTGTGTCATTTATTATTATCAACAAGTCCTATCCTGATAATGACAATCAGCTAATGATTCGAAGTACCTATCGCGACTTGGTCTCGTGATGTTTTCCGGACGATAAGATAAAACCAAACACATATTCTCATGCACAAGAAGTTGTCTTCCTCTAGAAAAAAACATCCACATAAACGCATCTTTGTGTAGGGATAATTTTCATGAAAGGTTTGGCGTGTACCTATGTTGTTAAATAGCGTATCAAGATTTTTTCCTAACGCATCCGTACATTTTGGTATTTCTCTCAACATTGTATATTCAGATAATAAATGTCCTGGCGATACTGCCCAGCGAGATTAAAGAAACAATGGATCTTTAGATCTTTTACGAACAATTTCTGTCTTACTTTTCTTAGAATTTTACAATTAAATTTAAATTTAAATTTAAATGATTATACATAAGTATAGAATTTCTAAACATTAAACATTTTTCTAAAGTCAACTCTAATAATAAAAATTTTTTCGTCGCGAAGACACCGGATGTAAGGAATATGCGTTGATTTCAATCATGAAAATTGATTATAATTAGAGGTGATTCTTCAATAATTAGACAAATGCTTTTTCTGAAAGAAATGTACCTGTTTGTCAATATTATCGAATTATTGAATCTCTTAGTGTAGATTTAAGCACATTTTATAGTATTTTTAACACTTTAGTAAAAAATACACGAATTTGAATTTATATATTTTAAAAGTTACAAAATGTTAAAAGCTTGATTTTAATGGGATAGCATTTTTTATGAACCAAAGGTCAATAATCATATTCCTCGAGTCTTAAAAATGACAAAACCGTGTGTAACTCATGTTTTCTAAAAAATAGATTTCTCATGTCTTGTTCACTTACTTATCATATAAAAATAGCAAAATGGACTTGTTTTGAATAGTATGGGGCGCGCGAGTACTCCCAGAGTGAAATTCCTCGCCGTAGATGCTTTTTCGTTCGCTTTCGGTAGCAGGAGACGCTCTGCTGAAAATAACACTGTACCACAAATTCAGGGTATTCGCCGGTTCCACATATAGATCTTGCGATTATGAATGGAAAAATGCACGTGGATTCCCTGGTGAAGTTTCAGGAGCCCTCTTGGTCACATCTATCGACTTTGAGGTAGTTCCTCACTCACTGATTTCTCTAACAAATTAAAGTATATGGCGTAACTATTTTATTTGATACCTTGGTTGGTACGATTGAGAATGCGTAAAAGGTACCAACATACCTATGTTAAAACGAGGAAGAACGTTTAGACATGGCCGTTATAACTCGCTGCTCACTTGATGTCTTGTTGGATTATGGCTATTTTTTAATATAAATTATGGAAGTATTAAAAGTGTGGTAAAGTTCAGGCTTCGGGGATTATTTTGAAACATTCGAAGGTATGTATAAGAAATTGTAAAATCAAACGAGTTAAAATTTTTTTCTGGAAATCTTAACCTTCAAAGTGCATCTGCAATTATAAAGATCCTAGTGGGGATAGGTACATATTTTTTTTAAACGTCTTTTCAGCTGAACTGATGTCAGCATCCCTATAAACTACGTACAGACAGTCGTTGTAACAAACCAAACCTAATTAGATAGTAACGGCAACTACTCGTGCCATAACTAACAAAAATAGTCCTTTCAACTAACTAAATAGCAGTACCATTATTTACCAACTAAATTAGTTGTCCTAAAAATTTTAGTAGTTGTCCCAACTAATATTTTTTTCAGTGCAGGAAATAGTATTAATTGATAAATCGATACAAAGTAATACTTTGACCATTGGAAATACTAACTTATTCAATGGCAAATTGAATTGAGGAATTGAGTCACAATAACTAGCAGCTTGAATAACATAGGTTGCAACATAAGTTAGAAAAATCACCATTATCAATGGGAATGTGCAATGAGAGTACAAACGCTTGAAAGTATTGCTTTTCAAAAAGTCCCGTTTAAAATACAAATTTAGTGCCACATGACTTCATCTGCGCACAGGTTCATGAGGATGATCAAATTCCTAAATCTCAAACTTTGTTTTATCACAGTAAGAGTTAAGGTTGAGTTATGTGAGGCAGTACGAGCGCGGGTGTCCCGCGCCAACTAGCTACCTCGCTGCTGGGCGTGTTTAGTGGCTCAGTGGTTTTACTCTTTTATCAAAATGATTTTTCTGTTTACGTGTAAAAAATTTTTTATTTTATTTTCACTTTCATGTATCTGAAGAACGATTTAGTTATTTTTAATATTAAATTTTGAATACGTTTCCATTGTAGAAAAACAATAGTTCATAATAAAATAATAAGCTATTTTGATGAACGGTTCTGCTGGCCTGTTATATTTCAAGATGGTTTTTGATCAGACCAATTGCTTTCAATGTTTTGAGGATATTTTTGTGTTAATCTCTTTGCCTATAGAAATTGTCTGGGTCACATGTCCGGGTCCTTCTTTATATGAGTCCCCTTGCGCCTCAAGTTTTTCGGTGCTTTTTGGTGTGAGTCCCCTTCTCTCACAGGATTACTTGAAAAATGATTTTTTATTCTCTTTAACTGTTACTTTGCTATTCTCTTTGCGATTTCCGTGCGATCTCTCCCTTCGGGAAAATGTCATACTGTGGAGATGACGAATAATTCCTCAAAATCAGAGTCAATCAAAATTGCAAAATTTTATAGGCAAAAAGATTAACGCAAAAAAACTCCCCAAAACATTGGAGGCAAATGGACTCATCAAAAACCATCTGGAAATATAACAGGCCAGCAGAAACGCCCACCAAAATAGCTTATTATTTTATTATGAACTATCATTTTCCTACAATGGAACCGTATTGAAAATTTAATATTCAAAATAACTAAATCGTTCTCCAAATACATAATAGTGAAAATAAAATAAAAAGTTTGTTACACGTAAACTGCAAAATCATTTTGATCAAGTATTATAACCACTGAGACACTACACCACGCCCAAAAGCGATGTAGCTTGTTGGCGCGGGGCACCCGCTTTCGTACTAACTTATATAACTCAAACAATTCTTTCCATCCCATATTCGTTTTTTGATGATTTTAAAGAGAAAAAAATCAAGCTTTTTTCTAGCCTAATTTAAAAAAATGCCGATTTTGAAGAAAAACTCAAAAACGTTTTTTAAAATGAAAAATCAAGGTGAAATAATTTTGCATTCTTTAATGATTATTTTTATTGTAAACCTCATTAAAATGCCTTTCCAAAACCCTAAAAAAAAGTTTATCAGTTTATCAAGAGTTATGTACAACTGAATGTTAGCGGTCGAGGTGAATCCTCGAAAATTCGGGCCCCTGTAGCTTGACAGCCCGCTGTACTAGGTGTACCTCCTTTACAGAATTTAAAGAGATCCATTGCTACTAAAATCTGACAATGTTTGAATAAGATTAAGGACATAAAAATTTTAGGCGGGGACACTTGGCAAATTTTACCCCATATATCAAGTTTTACAACCAAAAGTTTCTCCACGCAGTCAACAGTGCAAGATATTTCCAGTTGCGGGCGAAATGCAGTAGAATCGATAATAGAAAACGAGCAGTCGCGTCAATGGGAACGGGTGGCAGCCATGTAATAATCCCGTAGCAGACATGGCGCCAAATAGAATCTTATTTCTTTTTGCATCTGTTCGCAGTCGCAGTGTTGACCAATTTATTGCATACGAATAACGTGAGCCAGAATTTCAGAGAAGTTGAGACTATAATAACTCTGCATGCAATGAACTGCATGAATTTGTGAAATAAAAATTAGTCAAGTAATTTCAAAAAAATATATTCATTATAAAATATATCAGGACATATTTTGTACAAGGCACCCTGTATGAATTGTTATCTAAATTTTAAAAAGCCATTTTTGACATTCTAAAACTTGGCAGGATTATATTGCACCATCAATCTCATACTTAGACATTTGTTAAAATCATTTTGCCTATACATTCAATCTTACTTTTCGGATTTAAAAAAAGTGTGCCAAAGCTCGATTTGTTCCGTTCATTTTTTCGAGAGTTATCGTGTTTACGGGCGGACAGACAGACGTAATCGCCAAAACTTTATTTTCGGCTTCAAGGGATCTCATAACGTGGAGATCCGATAAAGAACTGAGGTGTTAAATTTCGGGCAATTCTAATACTTTTTCAATCATAAATTATGAAAATTTTAAAAATGTAAGGATTGAGAAAAAAAACATGATCTTTTTCAATTTTGCCACGACGGTAACAAACCGTTAACCTCTTCAGGCATATTCTATATGACGAGACATACGAAATATTTAAAACTAGACCTTATAAACTAAGATTTTAAACATGTTTGGAGTCAATATAAAGGTTTAAAAGATTTTCTTACCCGAGTAATAGGGAGTCGATTTTTTGTCAAGTTAAAAGGGTCAATATGTAGTTAAAATTCGAATTGAAAGATGTTAAATTATTAAAAAATAATATTTTGAGTGTTGGTGGGTTTACCTTAGATCGATAGTATATTAATTTATATTTTTACGGTAATCATCTTTCGGCGCAGTTTTTATGCCTCTGCTTGGGGGTTATTCCTTCGGGACCATCCCTGGACAATTGTCCGCAACTGCTTATTAATTATTGTAACCACATTCAACAGAAACCCTTGGTACGTGGCCCCCTTGGATGCATTCGGTCCTTCTCGTTCTTTATCTTTTCCATGCGTTATCAAGTTTACTACACACACACACACACACACACACACACACACACACACACACACACTCATTTTCGGATACGCACCAAGAGATGCACGCACAGTGAGGGCGTATCGAAAAAAAACAACATATTTAGTTTTTCTTTGTCAGGGGGCCTGAAAAGTTTCTTGTGTGTGTTAACATGACTTCCTGAAAGTTCGAGCAAAAAAGAAAAGTCTTTTCGCACATCGCGTTTAAAGGTCCAGCTCAGGAAATTTTTTTTTTCGTTATTCTCAAGCCAATATTTTATTGTGAGCTTGGTGAACGGTATAAGTTGTATACTATGATGATATGAGTCCCTATGTAGTATAGACCTCATCAAAAAATGATCTTATATTCGCGAACTCAAGTTGAAGCATTATGTCAATAGTATAAATATTTTAAAATCAAGAAAAATACTTTTAAAACTATGGTTCATGTGTTTTAAAATATCAACAAAATATAAATAGAATTATCAAAAAAAAAATTGTTGTTTGTTTTTTCTTTCTAAAACACAATTTAGGTTGAATCTTTATAAGAAATTGTTAATTTTTAGAAAAAAATACATGTTATGTAATCCTTAAACGTTGTAGAATTGTTAAAAATGTTAAATTCTGATAAAAAATGACGTTTCGTGACATTTTAAACAGCTGTATAATGGTCTGAAACGCGATGAAACAAAATATGACACAAAGAAAAATTGTGATCGATTTAAATTATTTATTTAAAAGTTATTTTATTTATATTCCCGTTAACAGTTAATTTATTTTATATGTATATGGTATATATATATAAAATAAAATATTTGTTTAAATTTTTTGCAACTGTTATGATGTGCCCTTAAAAAAGAAGTTTTTAAGGGTGTATAGGTGTATAGACTTTTTTATTGATAATTGAGATTTTAAACATGCCATGTTTAAAAAATTCCAAACAAGGCATGTTAAAAATCTCTATAAGATGCATAAGGTTTCTAATAAACTATGTTGTACAATTACGCGTTATTGAAGAATTTCGTTACAATGTGGGTATTTTGTATAACTTAACTGAAATCAAAAGAATATTGTTAATTAATTACCTAACTGATTGTTAATTTAAAAAATGTATGCATTTATTTCCGAATCCATGACCTTTTCTCTACCCTTGACCATCAAGTTTATCGTCTTCACTTATGCGTCTGTATTTTGTTGGCTTCACGTCACAGGTGTCTTCTAAAGTAAGTCTCTAGAGTCTCTCTCGCACGCGCATTTTCTCGTGGCTTGCAAACGAGGACAATAGGTATGTGTTATCGAACGATCTTATATCCATGCGTTCGCCTAATTGTGAGTTACGTGCTGCCATCGAAGCCTGGTGCCTGGTATCAACTGCGGCGAGTACCGAGTACAGAGTCTCTCAGCCGTGGCACCGTTTATCAGTTCGCACTATCTCACATGTGTATAGTAGAGTAGGTAGGAATATATGCATGTTTTGCATGCATACGCAAAGCACACAAGGCATCTTCCCAGAGTCTCGTCTGGTGAATGAGCACAAGTATGCCGGGTCTCTTTGTGCAGATCCAGTTCAACTTGTCGTTGAACATTTTCTCTCATAAATGTGCTTCGATACGTGCTTAACCAATGACAAACACTGCATAATAATTGCAAGTGAAAGATTCAGGATTTTAAGATTTCAAACGAAAAAAAATTATTCATATATATGTGTGTGTATGGTGTGATAATGTATATTTGTACTTAAATTGAGAAAGGAGGGTTTGAGCATTAAGCAATAAACCTCGGAAAGTCTTTCTGAAGGTTCATGAGGATAGTATGACTGATACTTGATGGTACTTATTCCATACGACAAACTTGTTTTCCGCGAAGATAAAAGTAATGCCAAAGGTTTGTACTTAATTTCTGTATTGTACTGCTAGCGATCATTTGCTACTAGCCCGTAATTTTCTCCTGAGTTATAAACGTGAAGAGTCTAAAAAATTTAGAGCGCAGGAAATTTGTTAGTGTTTGCAGATCAAAAAGAAGTATAACATATTCGCTATATATATAATTTAAAAAAAGTATAAACAACTAATACAGGAGCGGTAAATTACATCTATGGCAACGTCTCACGTACGTCAGATAGGTGGTCATAAGGGACGACGAAATTGAAATGTCAGGCTGGCGAAACCCTCACGTTTTTTTTGGACACGAAGCGACCCAAGGCTGACAGCTTTCTGCATCCATCTAACGAGTGCCATTCATAGTTTCGCACCTCCGAGAGCACCGATCACGAGGACAATTACTTTCACTGAATATATTGGTTACAGTCGTTGCTGCTCCCTTTTGTAGTCTTGGTAGCTCTCCTACTTTTCTTTCTCCTTAACAGTGATGTTGAAGTCGGCCCGAGTCGAGAATTCGATCATGAATATAGTTTGTTTCTCGAAGTCTTGGAAAACGATGTCAGGCATTGAGTGTGCAACGGAGACTGCTCCCCGAAAATTAAAGTTCAAGAAAACTTATTGAAAATTTGGACAATTGACTCAATCTCCCTCGCAGCATTCGTTAGTGTAGGGTCGCGGCCAACACCGTAAGAGCGACAAAGATAATAAAGCGCTCTTAAAGCAGCATTACGCTTGTAGAGATACGTTGTTCCCGCGTGGATGGGACACCCAGATAGTATGTGTTCTAGGTACTCAGAGTATGCATGAAACTTTCTGCACCTATCGCTGGGAACTTCTTGACATAAAATGCGGTCACGGTATACTATAGTGGAAATGACACCGTCCTGGAATACGAAAATGAAATCCTCTGTACCTGAATTAAGCCTTGATGATCTGAGAAAGTCAAAGTTTGCTCTTTTGACAAGGACTGTTCTTCTACAATTCTGTGAAAGTTTCCATGCGTCTGATGTTAAAATTTAGGCCAAGGGTCTCGACCGCCTCCTCCGCTCATTTGCCCATCAACTAATGCTTTCTGGCCATTTTTAGGAGATGATCTCTGCCACTTGCAACGATGTAAGATGTTCTTATAACAATTCGATTATGAAGGCACTGGAGATTCAGAAGTCCGCATCCGAATTGGCGGCATGACATCTAAGATCGCACAATAAACGATTTTACATTCAAGCTATATGTCAAGGTCCATAAGCTCGTTTTTCGTCTATTAAATCACCCCGAAAGATTAGAATAGAAGCGGGACGGTAAAAGTGTTAATGATAGGTACCTTGTGTAACGCCGACAGATTTGAAGACAAAATCTGTCGAAGATGATACATGTATCTGCTTCGGAGAAACTCCCTCATTGATGTTGCGTCCTTAGTCATGCATATCGATTATTTTTGGACAGAATCGAGAATTGCTTGAAATATGATTAGATGGAACTAAGATATAATGGAGATCAAGAATTGATCAAGAATCGACTGCGTGATCGTTCGCCTCGATGTTATGAGTGCTGTGTTCGAGGTTTTAATTTAATCTGAACGAGATTCTGGAAAAAAATGTAAATGCTCGTTATGCGTCACTATACGTCCTGAATGCGACTTTGAGGCCAGTCCAGGTATGAATAGATCCCTCCAGTGGCAAGATGTCCGATAACACTTAAATTCACAAGCTCACGGTCCTTGGGAACGCCAATAATCTTTCCTTTCTTCAGATAAATTTGGGCACACGTATCCAATACAGGGTCCATACTAATCTCTCATGCGTACTTATTGACGACATTTAAATCACTCAGTTTTGAACGTTCAAATTCAGAATTGTGGCTAGTTAGCTTTTTCAATTAAGTTGTTCTTTTTATAATTATCTAAACTGTAAAATGCATAGTTTATAGTAATTTAAATCGCATATCAATAATTTAAACTTGAATAACCGGGAAACATTTTTGAATAAACGGGTGCTGACTATTTAAAATTAAACAATTTTAAATTCCAAGTCTCTGATAATACGAGGTTTTAAATAGCTAGTATTGAATATGAAATAGTTTTCAGTTTTGAAAACGTTAAAAACTGACCAATTTAAAACTATACATTATACCTATGGAAATTACACCATTTTAAATTGATGCATTTGAAATTAAGGGATTATATGTTTAAAAATATATAAACTGTGACGTTTTAAATTTTAGGGTTCCAAATTGAGAAATCGGAATTATGGCCCATTCAGAAAAAATCGAAGTTCATTTAAACAATAAATTTAGTTTAGAAAGATTCAGTATGAATCAATTTAACAACTAGAAGATCTAAAGTTACAAGAATGATTATTTGTTCCGAATCGAACAAATTAAAAAATATCCTGTTTATATTCGAAGCTCTCTAGACTAGAAATCCTGCTACTTCATTATTGCCTCCTTTGAATAAATTTCTGCCATGTACTGTTGACAAAATGTACGGAGTTCATGAAGTCTATTAACTCCAGGTTTTTGTGTTTAAAGAAGCAATTAAACATTTACTGTAAGCAATTAATGGCTTTAATCCTAGGGGTCAGCATAACAATATTTATTCAGTCTGTTTAATAATGTCGGCCCACCTTTTAATACCTCGCTGCTACTCGTAATCCTCCAAGACCCTCTTGAAGAATACGTACTTCAAGAAAGGATGCTCATTGTGAAATTACTGTTCTTTAAATATACTTTCAATTTAATGTCTGGGTCATGCCACTTCTGAAAGGGTGCAGCAATTATTAGTTTTGTGTATTTGAAAAGTAAATTTACATTACTTGTATGAATATTTATATTTCTCTGAGAAAAAAGGTTTAGTTCTCACAACGCAAAATGATTTGGTTGATACAGGAGCAACAACATTTTTTTGTTGTTCCAAAAATATTTTGCTTATGAGAAACGTTTTTTATCTTAATGGAAAGGCTTTTGAACAAAAAATATTTCAGTTTTTATGGAATTAACCAAATTTGTGTTGGTTGGGCAAAGGTTTGATAAAAGACTCGCATTGTTTCTGAGACGTCCGCTAAAGGATGTCTCTAGGACAGCTTAAAGACTTGGGTGCCCACTGGCAGTTTTCTCTGTGTTAAAAGACAGATTTATCTAAATGATAATTTGTGCGCCTTCGCATGAAAAGGGCTCCTATGGTCGCTTCTACTTTAGGAGACATTTGCGTTTTTCTAAGTTGAGGTTAAAATGATTAGTTTTCGGTTTGAGTGGGGTTTGATACTAAGACCTATACTAAATTAATTGGGAGTATATTTAGATACAGATAGTAACCGGAAGTAGGTATATTTTATGTTTAAAAAAATCTGCCCGCGTCACGGGCATATTCTCATCGCGCGCTTCGCCCGCAAGTTTGGGCGCGCCTATGGCGCGCAACTGTTGGATCTCGCGCTTCGCGCTCGGACACATTTTCCACATGCTTTACATGCGGTTCCTCTAGGTTTTCGGACTTGGTGTGCTCGCTATTACGCGCAATATTGCAAAATAAAGTACAAATTTTGTCCATTAACATGATTTTATCATTTATTCTTTATTTTTCACTAATCTTTAT
>JAAAKG020133570.1:0-14129 GCA_010014905.2 Druon quercuslanigerum | reverse complement strand
GTTGACCACCATCATTTAAACTCTACACGCAATGTGTAGAGTTGCACAATGTGTAGTATCGATATGTGTAGTATTGACACCCAGCCGAATTTAGCTGCTTAATTCGTTTGAAAAATAGTTTGCTCTCGTAACAATACATCTTCATTTTTATTAATATTCTAGTTGATAGAAATTTTAAGAAATAAAAAAAACTGTTCATTATTTTTTTATTCTTTAATATGGGGATAATTGTGAATTGAAATAATGGTAAATAATGAAAAACAATGAATAAATATAAAAATTTACAATAATTTGAAATAAAAATTACTGATGAGCAGAATGAAAAGTATAAGAGACCCCCAATCAAGCACCACCTCTGGGCGTGACCTATTGCAACAACGAAGGAGGCGAGCAGTAGACCGGCCGAGAACCGTGATCATCGACTAAAACTCAACTTAGATCCGATTGAACATTTTTAATCGTATCTCGGGAACCGATAAAGATTTTTTAAGTTTCTCTGGCTTCAATTAAAGATAAAATTTTAGTCTCTATGTCGTTTAATTTTCAGATTTTTGCAACAATTTTCCTAGGTCATGCTTAAAGTTGAAGTCGAGGTACAAAATTGTAGAAAATCTAGAATTTTTTTTAAAACCTATCACGTGCTGTATGCTATTCAGCAGATAAAACAAATCTTTTCGACATTACTAGTAGTGGAATTTTATAGGCTTTCCAACTGTTTTTTTAAATGCCCTATCATTTTTTTCGCTGAGTTATCGTGGTTCAAAGCCAGCAGTTATTTTTAATATTGCTTGCTATTTTTAATAGTCTAATATATGCAAGAATTTTTAATTACGAGTGTTGCTAATTTTAGATTAAAACCTTTTAAGTGATTTAGTTACAACTTGAAATCGTTTAAAGTTGCAAGATTAGACATTAACCTCTTTTTTTAAAACTTAAATCGTTATTTCAGACAAATTAAAATTGAATAACTTCAGATAAATTTAAAAGTAGGACTGTTGAAAATTAGGAGTGCCTGACAAAATTAAGCTAATTTACTTTTAAAAACTCTTTAAAAGGGTGTTTTGTAAAGTTAGATTTGTTTTAATTTATTTGGTATCTCAGAAATGATTACCTTTGGTGAGAAAATCACAGATTTTTGTCCAAAATAAAAAAATTATATATATTTAGTGGTCGGTTAAGGTTAATTTTCTTCAAAATGCTTGTTTCTGAATAAATTGACTCATTATTGTTTCTGATGTCGTTCTGTCACTGATTGGTTGTGTTTTCCGTAGAGAAATATTGAACTCTGATTTGTTCACATTCAAAAAATAATAGTTATAGTTATAATAGCTGGAGTATAAAAAAATACAATAAAAGTACAGCCTAAACGAAAATACACTCACTATTACGCGAAATTTACGGGTTATTACGGAATATTACACAATATGCGTTCGTATGAATTACGACGCATTATTACGCATTTCTGCGCGTTATTGCGCATTATTGTGCGAGAAGTGTGGGAATAATTCGCGAATGGTTTAAAAGATTTTTAATTAAAATTTCATCAAGCATTTTTTTCTATAAATAAATTTATAATTTATCAAATTTATGCATTTGTAGCTATTATTAGTTATATTTTTCTTTCAGGAGAGCCCTGAAATCTGTTATGAATATTAATTATGATTTTATTTATACTGCAAGTCATTGAGGCTCCTACATTGAATTGAAAACAATGGACAATTTCACATTCCTTAGCCTCTCGCAAAAGGAAGGTACGATCATTAAAATCAATGCTGATTTTTAACTCACCAGTGAGGATGGATAAATCAAAAGCTATTTTTAATTTTTCGATATTACAGCTTATTCAAATACATTTTTTTTAAATACCTTGAACTAGACTTCGATCCCAAACTCCTTCTTGTCGATCAGCAATTATGATTGCAGAAGATACAGCAGTAGCCAGAAAAAAAACAACCCTGTTATAATTTTAAAAAATCAATTAATTATTGAAATTTTTAAAGAACTTTTGAAAAAAATTAAATTTATAATTAAAATAGATAATTGAAAATTACGTTAATATGAATGTTGGTGCTACAAACGATGTATACGTTTCATCCAATGAACCAAATACTGGTTTCTCAAACTATAAACAAATAATATATTAATTTAATATAAAATTCATTTAAATGAGCACATCAATTACTTTTTAATTAAGAACAAAAATTTCTGAGATATACTCACTCGTAAAGGCGTATCAACAAACTTTTTGTTAATATCACATTGACTCACGACATCCCGGATGATTTCAAAGTATCGCTCGTACAATTTTTTTTGCAGATAAAGCCCAATTTGTCTGTCTGAAATATGAAAGAGGAAAAGGTACTTAATAATAAATAATAGTATAATTAAGGTATAGAATAAAAAGGTAGCTTAAAAAATCATTACAATACAATTATCACTCAACAATAAAAAAAAGTATTGCATACCTCCCATGTCCAGCTGCATTTGGATTTCACTTGCTGTTACATCATAATCTTCAATATCCCTTCCATTGTCGCGCCTGGCTTCAAATGCTGCTGAAAAATTTGTAGGAAAGTGCATCACAGCCACCACTTTCCCCCGTAAAACTTCCTGATTTGCTTCTTCTAAGGTAGAAAAAAATACCTGAAAATAGAATTGAAAGCACGTGAATGAAAAATTATTAAATTTTTTTTTTCTTCAATTCACAACTAACTAACTAACGATAAAGAATATCTGACATTTTATGTGTGAGTTAGATTAAAATAATTTAGTAAATAAATATTTAAAAAAATGTTCGTCTATAAATCTTGTATTTTCTGGTCATCACAAAATTTTGAACTACAAGACAAAGTCATGTTAATGTGCCTTACATTATAATTGTTAATTTTTGGGTCGTTGCTAAAAAGTTGTGAAACTTAATTTACGACTGTTTACAAATTTCAATGATTAATAAGATTTTAAAAAATAATACTAGAATAATTAAACACTTGCATTATGTTGAGAAATCTCAAAATTTTATATAGAGATCACTGCAAATGTTTCCCATAAAACATCATTAATTTTATTCCTGTGTAAAAGTTGAAAATAGCGCAAGAATGTTCCTAATTAAATAAGAATAAAATTAACAATATGGGTGAATACACGCCAAATAATGCGTGAAGAAAAATAATTTTAGTACTGTTTAAAATTTCTACATGCACTCTAAATATTTAAAAAAAAATCGAAATTTATAATAATTTTAAATAAATATTTATTTGATTATTATTTTATTTCATTTAGTCACAATACCTCTGAGCACATACAGTTTATGCTCAACAGTAGTTAAACACAGCGAAAACAAAACTAAATGAGATTGACAAACGGTTACCAATCCGGGAACTAGCCACGCTTTTCCATAGTTTATTAAAATAAAAAAGTTAATGGGCCTTTTAAAGACGCATTTAAAGAAAAGTAATACGCAAAATTAAAGAACTTTTTGGCAAGGACCCTTTCAGATCAATACACTAAAGAATAATATATTTTTAAAAATTTGTATTTTACCTTGGACGCTATTGAATCGTTGAAACCGTGTAAAAATCTGCAACTCAAGTCTATAAAATCACATGTTCTATTTATCGGTTCAAATAAAACTTTTCCCTTATTGATACCGTAATTACAGTTGCCAGCCTCTTCATTTACTACCGCAATGTTTAAACCTTTTGGATCTGTACCGATAGCGAGAAAAAAAATCATCACTTCAACTATTGGAAATATTAAGGCAAACAGGATACCCCTAAAACAATATTCAGATCCTATTTATAAAAATGTAAAATAACAATTAGAATATATTAATTTATACAAATAACATTAATTATATGGCTTTCTGGATCTGAACCAGATATGTATTATAGGCGACATATGTGTTCCGATTTGGGAAAAAATTCCATGATCCAAACATTTTAAATTCAAATATAAGTTTTCAAAATAACATAAGTTTTAAAGCCTGTATTTTTTTAATTAATTAAAATATTTATTTTTTCTTTTCGGTTTCTGTCACGCTTTACTGTTTTTGTCTAAATCTACAAAATAATTTTGAAAAGGGATCAAAATAAACAGAACTTACACTCAATTGACTCTGCTTTAATTTATTTTATTTGAATTTTTTCGTGGGACTTGCAGGAAACGAGGTATTTAAAAAAAAAACTTTCGGTTTTTGGTCAAAAGTGTCCAAAAAATAGAATTTTTGAACCCTCGCAATTCCCAAACTAATAGGGCTAGATGATTTTAGATGTACGCAGGTTTTTCTATACTCTATTTCATCTTTTGGTAACATGAACGCAAACAGAACCTGACACGATTTATTTTGAAAAAACTAAACTTCCCTTTTTTGTCCCTAAAAACAGGCAAAAATGGTCAACTTTGAGGGGTCATAACTTATTACCTATTAAAGCTAGAACATTGTTCTGTTCTTGGAATGACAGTAAATTAAGTCTACTTTCATCCATCTGTAGAACACTATTTCGTAAAATAATTAGGTAAAAAGGTACACAGTGGTTTTTGAAACTTAGAGATTTTTCGCTGAAAATCGAAAAAAGTGGGGACTTTTCAACGTATTATAACTCGGAACTTATTAAAGATAGCGTATTATTTTTTTTTATCAAACTTTCTCAGAATTTTGTTCTCTTTCTTTCTTCTCTTGGATATTAAGCTCTAAATGTAATGGGAATCATCCGTTTTTAATTAAACGACTAAATTTGCAGATAAGTTTTCGAGCAACTATCCATGAAATTTACTTCCGCAATTTATTTGGTTTTTACTTTTTCACTTTCGTGTTCCTAATTATATCTAGTAGTTTTATCTCCCTGATTAAAAACATAGTTTATCACCATCAATTAAGGCTTGGCTAACAGACCATTTATTTTACATCACTTTCATGTTGTAGAAATTATATTTACATGTCAATAAGTTATATCTTCAATTAAAAATCCCGAATTTTTAAAAATAGTTACTTGAAACCATAAATATCTTCAAATTACTTCTTCGGATACTTTATAAACTATATATTTACTGCTTCTTAATTTTATTGAAGTTTCTCATCACATACCCTGGATGACGGATGAACTGAAGAATATTTTTTATCATGAGAGCTTTGAACCTTCTATAGGATGAATGTTTCCAACTTTCTTTTCTCTTCTCGGGAATCGCTTTGTTATCATTCATTAGTTGCGTTTTATTTTTACAAATACTCTGAAATTAGAAATCACCATTCATTATAATATGTCTTTATAATTATAATTTATTACTTCATTTAAATAAAGTACAATTATTAATTTTCTTACATCTGTGCTGTAGGATAAATCAGTCGATGGAATAGAAGGTAAAATTTCTTTAAGTTCTGCTAGATAAGCGGTTTGTGGCTCTGTTATTCCTCGATCCTGATTTTCCTTCTGCTTTTGACTCAAGGCAAGAAAGGCCTCTTCCAATGTCAAACATTGAAATTTTGACAGAAGTTGATTTGGTGTAGCTTCAGCTAACAATTGTCCACATCGCATTAAGCCAATCTAGAATATTAAATTTGTAAATAAATCTTTAACTTTTTTATTTTTGGATATTTATCAATTATGATCAGTGGACCAAAAAGGGAGGGTTTCCACATTTCAACATTTAAAATTTTCTAATTAAGTCTTTAACAATTTTTTCATAGGTCACTTTGCCAATCTTTCAGTTCAGGTCTTAAAATAGATTTCAAAACTTCATACGAGAAACATCTCAAAATTTAAAGTATATCATTATTAATGCTATCAAATGTACACGGAAGTTCATCAGGATGAAATCGGTTTCAAGTGCATTTCTTGCTGTGTCAACAGCATAATTATAGGTCTGCATTCCTAAGAGTTTTCTGTCTGCTGAAAACTGGTTTGTTAACTTTGTTCTGATTCAAGCAAATCTGTGTTCATTTTGCAATGAGGAATATACTCTCTTTAAAGTAGTAGTTTTTTTACCGAATAAAATCAATCTGCGTGCAAAATAAATGGTATTTATCACAGAGTAGAATTTTTTATAATATTTTTTTTTGCTCATAGTAAATGTATTCATAAAAAAAGCTTACTTTGTTGGCGTTCTTGGCTTCCTCGATGTAGTGCGTCGTAATGACAATTGCAGTACCTTCTGTTTGACATATCTTTACCAGATAACTCCAAATGCTAAAAAAATTGGAGTTATTACCAACATATTCAAAGTGTCGGTTTCAAGGGGGTGGAGGGAGATTTTAAAAGTACGGTCCAGTGGAATAGATTAAAACAGATTACAAGTGGACTGCCTAATAACCAAATCCATTTTAAATCAGGCAAATCTCAGAATAACTCGAAGCCGCAGAATCTCTCGGACGCGAAATTTGTTGTTTTTTTTAGAGGAAAGTGGACGATACGTGTTTTTTCCCATTTTCGAAAAAATTGCCTACATGGACAGGAGAGTTTTTTTGTAAAGTCGAATTTCCTCATTTTTCTTGCAAAAAAATGGTAAGGTGTCCAGAAAATATTTATTTAATGTTTTAAAAATTTGAGGAAAAATATTTCTCGTGTCAAAATTTTTTAGGTGTGCAAAGTTGTATGTTACCAGGATGCTTTCCTTATAGGTTGTTTTCCGCATAGGATTTTTTTTCTCATAGAAGGCTAAATTAGAAAAAGTAATGGCAACAATATAAGTGTAGATTTTTGAGAGAATCTGCTTTTGTTATTTTCTCAAATATTTTAATTAGGTCAAATTTTATAGAGGTTTAAAGTAAAAGTTTGGATTTTTTTTGAAAAACAAAGCACAAGATTCTAATACGCATTTGTACTTTTTACTTCGTAAAAAATTCTGCTTTGAAAATCGGAAAAATACGTTTCACCTGACTTTTTATAAAAACAACGAAAGATTTCAAAATCAAGAGGATTACTTTAATTATGAGTGGCTTACTCGAATTCCTGCGAATTATAAGGGTCTTATTGAGCGTTACAAGTGGATTACTTAATATTGCACCTGACTACAAGCGGATTATCTAGTATTTTAATTGCATAATCTAGAATCACAATTGGATTATCTCGGATTGTAATTGGATTATCGAGAATTACAATTGGAGGGTCTAGAACTACAATTTGATTATCTAGAATAACAATTGGATTATCTAAGATTACAAAACAATTATATAGGATTACAAAAAGATTATCTAGGATCAACATTGGATTATATACGATTGCAATGGGATTATCTAGGATCACAATTGGATAAACTAGAATTACAATTGAATTATCTAGAATTACAATTGGATTATCGAGAATTATAGTTGGATTATCCAGAATTAAAATTGGATTGTCTAGAATTACAATTGGATTATCGAGAATTATAGTTGGATTATCTAGAATTACAATTTGATTATCTAGGATTACAAAAACATTATATGGGATTAAAAAAGGATTATCTAGGATTCCCATTGGATTATATTCGATTAAAATATGATTATATACGATTAAAATGAGATTATCTAGGATAACAATTGGATTATCTAGAATTACTATTGGATTATCTATAATCACAATTGGATTCTCTGGAATCACAATTGGATTATCTAGAATTACAATTGGATTGTCTAGAATTACAATTTGATTATCTAGAATTACAATTGGATTTCTAAGATTACAAAAAATTATATAGGATTACAAAACGATTGTCTAGGATTACAATGGAATTATCTAGGATTACAATTGGATTATCTAGAATTACAATTGTCTTGTCTAGAATCACAATTGGATTATCTAGAATTACAATTGGATTGTCTAGAATTACAATTTGATTATATAGGATTACAAAAAAATTATATGGGTTTATAAAAGGATCATCTAGGTTTACCATTGGATTATATGCGATTACAATTAGATTATCTAGGATTACAATTGGATTATCTAGAATTACAATTGTCTTGTCTAGAATTACAATTGGTTTATCTAGAATTACAATTGGACTGTCTAGAATTACAATTTGATTATATAGGATTATAAAAAAATTATATGGGTTTACAAAAGGAGGTTTACCATTGGATTATATACGATTACAATGGGACTATATACGATTCCAATAGGATTATCTAGGATTACAATTGGATGGTCTAGAATTACAATTGGATTATCTAGAATTACAATTGGCTTGTCTAGAATTACAATTGAATTATCTAGAATTACAATTTTATTGTGTAGAATTACAATTTGATTATCTAGGATTACAAAAAAATTATATGGGTTTATAAAAGGATCATCTAGGTTTACCATTGAATTATATACGATTACAATTAGATTATCTAGGATTACAATTGGATTATGTAGAATTACAATTGGATTTCTAAGATTACAGAAAAATTACAAAGGATTACAAAAGGGTTATCTAGGATCACCATTGTATTATATACGATTACAATATGATTATCTAGGATTACAATTGGATAAACTAGAATCAAAATTGGATGATCTAGAATTACAATTGGATTATCTAGAATTACAATTGGGTTATCTAGAATTACAATTGGATTGTCTAGAATTACAATTTTATTATCTAGAATTACAATTGGATTTCTAAGATTACAAAAAATTGTACAGGATTACAAGTCAATTATCTAGTTTAAAAAATTTGTAATAAAATTGTAAGTTAGTTGCGATGGGTAGGAAGTGCATTACTGAGGATTAAAAGTAGGTTAAAAGAGGAATAATTGTAATGAAGTTAAACATTTTATTATCTTTAGCCCGATAATACCTCCAAACATGTTTTATTTTGTTTCATAAGATTAAAGGCTTATTCCTCAATTAATAAAGAAATTATTTATAAGATAGACAGAGTTTTTTAGCCTTCAATTTGTATTTTTAAAAACTCGAAAGCCAAGGAAATTCGTTTTCATGTCAAAAACGTCCTGGTCGAACCTCTAAAATAAGTATTTAAATAAAAGAAAAATTTTAACAGTATTTTTCACCAAAAAGAAAAAATTTAAGGGGTAGCATTTGAAATCTCCATGGATGATTGTATGCATGTGCTAAATAATCTCTAGTAAATCTTTGAAAAAGATTGAGTTCTCCTGGAAATTCTGTAAAATCCTTTGAAAATTGTGGATATCCTTTAACATACTTTAAGATTCCGTGAAAACATTTAAAAACCTTGAAATCGCTTGAAATCTTCAAATTCAATGAAGATCTCACATAATCCTCTAAAATTCGTAAAAATCCCTTTAAATCTCTAAAATGTGGTTAAAATCCTTTAAATTCCATGAAAAGTTTTAAAATTTACGCGATCCCTTGATGTATTTAAAATCTCTTTATTCGTAAAAACATTTTTTTAAATGAAAAATCTTAAAATTCATAATAAATCATTAATTTTAACAATGTTTCTTGCAATCAATTATTTTCTGACTGTCGCTTCTTACCAAATTTGGAACAATGATTGCAATGTAATAAATGACAGGTTATTTATTTTTGAAAAAAAAAATTAATTAAAAATGATTTAGTTATTTTTAAAATTGGAAACAGTAGAGTAATAGAGAATGTTTTCTTGGAAAATAGGCCATCATTTATGAAAATGCAATCATTTTCCAAAAATTGGTGAAAAGGTCCATCAGAAAAAATTCAATTGCAAAAGAGCGTGGTAAAAACTAATGTTTTTTTGTTGTGAATCTTGACATTTGTCAATAAAAAGAATTTTTTTTATTTGAAATGACATCAGTTATAATATTTGCATTCTTAAATAGAAAACCTATTTTTTCAGATATCTGACTCTTTGCATGACAACTGTCTTAAGACTTAAAAATTTTGAAATTTTGAGAAATAATATAAAATCAGTAGATTGTCCTTGGAATCTTTTGAAATCTCTAAAAATCCTAGAGAATTCCTTTAAATACTTCGAAATCTTTCAAATATTTTAAAATCCCTTGAAAATTTTTGAAAATCTTCTTAGCGGAGAAAAGACTGGGCAGATTGTTTATATATTTAGTGAAAATATCAAATTTTACGTAAGAAGGAAAGGGGATCAGAAACATCTTATGAATCCTTACAACCAAAGGGAAGGAGGGATGGGTCTAAAATTTAAAAAATCACCCTTATGTTATTAATGGACTTTCCCTAAGTAGATTGCCCAGAATTGCAAATGGCTTAAGGAGTATTACACTGGATTACTTTTAATGATAAAGTTTTCCCCTGATTACTTTAAAAACCATTTCTTTCATTACAGAAATGTATTCGAAAAAATTTCGTCTGTATGATTATCGATTATCAATTGACGAAAATCGTCTTGTTTACAGAAGAAAAAAAAGTGTACTTGCTTCTCCCGCAGAATCGGATCAAGTCCCACTGTAGGTTCATCCAGAATCAGCAATTCTGGACTATGAATCAGGGCAGCTGCAAAAGAAACTCTTCTTTGTTGACCTCCACTCATGTGCTTTATCAGCCTGTTTTTCGGGGGTAGGTTGAATAAACTTGAAAGTGTGAGGTACCTCTCTTCTGCAGAATAAATTTAATTACATGATAACATTTTAATACAATTAATTTAGGACCATTTAAAAAATATGCCATAATGAAATACGCCGCCCAGAGAGACGAATTTAAAAATAATAAAAAATAATTACAAAGTGAAGAACAATTATTTCAAATGCTTGAAAAAATGGAAATTAATTATTTTTTTAATAAACAAAGCATCGAAATACAGACATCACACTCTCCCCCCTATTCCCCTCTTTATTCATTTTTTCAAAAGCATTCCTATTTTCCCCTTATTTTCAAAAAATATTCCCGTTCATATTTTTTATTGAAAGTTAATTTTTTAAAATTAAAAAGTGCTATTATACTTTTGATTTAGAATTCATCTCTTTTGGTTAAAAATTTTATTCTTAGGTTGAATATTGAACTATTTTGTTAAACAATATTTTTTTTGATGAAATTTTTTGTTTGGAATTTTTCCGGTTAAAAGTTAAACTACTTTGTTAGACATTCATATTAGTGTTAAAAGGTTTAACTATTCTGTTGAAAATTCTTATTTCTTCATGTTAAAGATTAATTTTTTTACTACAAATTTATCCATTTCATTATTGATTGAAAATTTATCGATTTTATCTAAAAAATTACCAATTTGGTTGTGAATTCATTTATCTTTTTATAAATTTGTCTTTTTCATTTAAAAATTCATCTTTTTCATCAGAAAATTAATCTGTTTTTGTTGAAAATTATTTTTTTAACAAGAATTTAACTATTTCATTATTGATTAAAAATTTATCGATTTTATCTAAAAAATTAACAATTGGTTGTGAATTTATTTATCTTTTTATAAATTTGTCTTTTTCATTTAAAAATTCATCTTTTTCATTAGAAAATTAATCTGTTTTTGTTGGAAATTATTTTTTTAACAAGAATTTAACTATTTCATTATTGATTGAAAATTAATCCTTTTCAGTTAAAAATTCAACAATTTTAATAAAAATTTATTTATCTGGTTACGAATTCGTCTGTTATATCTGAAGAATACATACAGAAATGTAATCTTTTTTAGTTATAAGTGCAATTCTTTGTTTAAAAATAATTTTTTTTTGGTAGAGGATTCAGCCATTTTTTAAAATTCTTTTTTTGTGGTTAAATTCACCTATTTTGTATTTAAAATAAAAAAAATTTTTTTTTGGAGTATCAACTATTACTTTTTCTTTGCGAATTTATATTTTATTATTGGATTCAACTACTTGACCGAAATTTCAACATCTTTATTTAAATTTGTTGTTGTTGAAGATGAATAATTTAATTTTAAAATTCAACTACTTTTTTTGAAAAAATAATTATTTTGTTAAAAATTCAACTCTTTTCTTAAAAATTAAATTACTTTGTTTAAAATTTAACTGTTTTGTTAAATTTTTTTTTATTTAATGTTCGTTTTTTTAGATTAAAATTAAACTGTCTTCTGAAAAATGCCTGTTTTAGCACCGCTTTTTTGGATGAAGTTTAATCTGTTTTCTTTGAAAATTGGATAATTTGGTTTTTTATTAAGAATTTTTGGTTAAAAGTTAAACTACTTTGTTAGACAATTATTCTAGTGTTAAAAGGTTTAACAATTTTTTTGAAAATTCTTCTTTTTTCATGTCAAAAATTAATTTCTTTTACTACGAATTGATCTATTCCATTACTAGTTAAAAATTCACCGTTTCAACTGAAAATTTAACAATTTGGTTCAGAATTTATTTATCTTGTTGTAAATTCGTCTTTTTCATTTGAAAGTTAATCTGTTTTTGTTAAAAATTATTGTTTTCACTAAGAATTTAACTATTTCATTATTAAATTAAAATTGATCCTTTCTTAGTTAAAAGTTGAATAATTTGGTTAAAAATTTATTTGTTTGGTTGTGAATTTGTCTGTGAATTCTTTCGATAGATACGTAATCTTTTTTGGTTAAAAGTGCAATTGTTTGCCTAAAAATGATTTCAATTTAGTAGAAAATTCAACAATTTTTTTCTTTGTTAATTTCAACTATTTTTTATAAAAACATAAAAATATTTTTTGTTTGAAATATCAACTGTTACTTTACCGTTTCGAATTAATATTTTTTTCTTGGAAATTCAACTACTTCGTTGAAATTTGAACTACTTTCTTAAAAATGTTGTTTGTTGAAGTTTCATCGTTTTAGTTTAAAATTCAACTATCTTGGTTGAAAATGTAATTATATTGTTAAGAATTCAACTGTCTTCTGAAAAATTTTTTGGTTAAAGTTTTATCTGTTTTTTTTGAAAAATTGAACACTTGGTTCAAATTTCGGTTTTGTATGTTGAAAATAAACCCATTTGGTCATAAACTCAATTATTTTGTTGCCGATTTGTCCCTTTTGCTTAAAAATTCGACTATTTAATAATAAATGCAACTGTTTGGTTATTAATTAATTTTGCTGTTGTTAAAAATTCAACTACATGGTTAATTTAAAATCTTAAGCTTTTTATATTAAATTCAATATGGTGCCTATAAATTAATTTTATTGGGAAGAATTTAATCCCCTATTTTGCAAAATATCCTACTTCCCCTTTTTAAGAGTATTGTGGACTGTGAAATTTGTTAAAATATTGTGTTTGTGCGTTTTATGACTTATTTTTGGCGATTATCTAATGCAATAGAAGTAACAATTTTGACTTAAGGAGGGGGGGGGGGGTTGGCACGAATAAAGGGCGTGATGGAAAAAGTTATTAATGTAACGTGGCGTAGTTTTTGAACGGCCCGTTTATCTTTTGAATAATTTTTTAAAGATTCAATTAATTTTACCGATTTGATTATCCTTTAAACCATTGATTCTGCCAAAGTAGTAAAGAGCATCTATGACTGTAAATTCCTGAACCAAGGAAATTTCTTGGGGCATGTACCCAACTCGAGGTCCTGGAACTCCTGAGGCCTCGGTCCCTGGCTTCCCACCAAGAACCCAAACTTTTCCACTGTCTAATTTCTTCACACCAACGACACATGATAAGAGCGTGGTTTTTCCACATCCACTGGCACCTAGGAGTCCATAACTGAAAATGATTTTTATTAATTATTGGCTGAATATTGGAAGATTCTTTGGATTTGAAATTTAAAATAACAGCGGAAAAAGAAAATGGATATTATATAAAAGGGTTTTATTTTAAATGTGTTAATTTTTATAGATTATACATTTTGAGCTATTTTGAGATCCATATTTCATGCTACAAATAGTGTTCTGAAGAGTTTAAGTGCTCGGAGAAATTCTCACGAGCATGAGAATTTAATGAGCATTTATAAGCATTTTGAATTAGATTTAAAAAATCTTATTTTTATCTGTATTAATTATAATTACATTATTTAAATTTCCTGGGGAAATGTATCGCTTCAAACTGAAAAGGGCGCTAAGTTTAAATAATAAAGTAAGACAAAATAATGGATACCATACACCGACAAGATTAATTCTATTAATGCAAAAATTTTGAGTCTAAGAAAGGAATTTTTTTGACTAAAATGAGGAATCTTCAACCAAAAATATGAATCTTTAAACCAATAGTTGAAATTTCCACCTAAAAGTACAAGTTTATACCAAAAAGACTCATTTACAACAAAGTACATGAATTTTCATCTAAAAAATATCAATTTTCAGCAAAAATTAGAATA
>JAAAKG020133569.1:0-14129 GCA_010014905.2 Druon quercuslanigerum | reverse complement strand
CCTAAATGAGCCCTAAATTATGAAAAAGGTTTCATCTCGATACCTCAATAGTGTTGTGCCAGCTTAACATACCTTATGGCTACTTATAAACAGCGCTTGGGATCTCCACAGCAGCAACAGCAGAGCCTAAGGCACAATGAGAAGAGCAAAGTAAATCGATTCTCGACGACACAAAAGCCAGAGCTTAGACGAAGGATCCAAAAAGCATATATGAATAATCACGTAATAGAGACTATCTCGCGGATTATTAACTCCGTGCGATGCTTTTGTAGTTGCACGACCGTAAATCATCGGCCTAAAGGTCACTGAATGAAAACCGGTATTCGAGAAAAAGAGACAAATATTTTGGAGCTGGTTATTGCAATCGATCTGGAGCCTCGTGATCCACAGAGAAGACGATATTGAAATCAGGTCGAAAAGTTGGATTTCGCACATTGAGATTTCCAAGCCTCAGCAAATGACTCGTCCTTTCAATGATTGCTTGCATTTTTTAATTAGTTATTGAAATATGGAATTCTAATCGCATTGGGTGTATAATGCATGTCTGCATTCCAGTGAGGTTCAAACTTGAGATAAATCAGTCTAATGAAGAATTTTGTTATTTGAAGAGAACATAATTTAAGCAAGCAAAAACGAGGCATTAGAGCTAAAAAGTAAATGAATTAACGACCTAGCAAATGGGTTAAAAATCCAACTAGACTGATAACAGTGCTATTTAGTGTGAGAAAATTGACGACATATTAAGAAACGGTATCCAAACCGTGTTGTTTAGGTTAGATAGTGAACGAATGTCTAAATTCGAGTTTGTGGGTGTTTTGAGAGGGAATGGTGCATACCAATTGGCCTTGCAATTGGCACATGGAAATGCGGTGCACCGGAAGCAGACGGAACGACAGATGAACCATCCAAGCATAATCCATCTCCATGGTCTAGATTATATAAATAAACGGAAACCTCATCCGTCACGTAAAAAGCGTCGCCATTCGCCTTCGCACTCGCAGCGATCGGCAAAGGATTGCGATGAAATGTTTGAAGGTGACGCGTTACTCTTAATCTAAAGTCTAATGGGATTAATTCGTTCGAGCGACTGGTCTCGACTCTTGTGATTCCGCAAGCAATCCCTGCGAGTTGAGACTCACTTGCGCTCAGGGTTGATCCTTTTCAATATTACTTTCGATTTTACATTTTTTTAGGTATCTGTAATGATTTCTTCGCATTAAGTGAGTCCGTTTTTAAATGCAGCCGTGAAATCATTTTTTTATAGAAATATTATAAAAAATTCGAATTCTAATGAAACACATTGATGTTCAATACAATCTGTTAAATTGAATTAAAAACCCTAGTTTCTTAATGAAATTGCAAATTAAGGGACTTGATTAAGATTTAACAAACATCACTTGTCAAGAAGATATTTTAAATGAATTCCAAAGAATGAAAAATCTCTGATTTCAATAAAAATATCTTGCAATACAACGTAGTATGAAAAATTCTTTTATGATTTTACAAAGATATTTTAATTTAAATAGAAACCCTAACATTCCAAAGAAATATCTTGAATTCCAATAAAATTCCTTGAATTTCAAAGAAATGAGTTAAAATTTCGATGAAATCTCTATACTTTTCATAGAGTCCCTGGCAATTCCTTAAATTCTCTCCAATTCTAGTTATATTTCTAGAACTCTAACGCTATTTCCTCACGAGGGGGTATACACTCATTAAAAACATGTACAGAGTAATACATATTACGTCTTAGTACGCATTGTACGCCTTGTTACGCATTTTACACAATATTACAAATTATTACGTATTAGTGCGCGCTTTTAAGGATTCTTAGACAATTATTACACATTATTATACCAGTATTGCACATATATAACGGCGCTTTTCAACAGTACCGCAGCCATTGAAATTCACCAAAACAGTGGATTAGGTCAATATCAGAGGAAGAAATCAGTTGAAATAAAATTCAACAGTATCTTTTTTTATTCTATAACGAAAGTTTACGAATTGAAGAAGATTGCAATTTTTATAAATATTTCATAAACATGTCATAAACAATCGAAAAAGTAGCATATTGGTATACTAAACATGTATATAGACAATTTAAAATTGGTATAGACTTCAAAATGGTATTAAACGCTCAAACAAGTTTTTAAAATTTCTTGTTTGTAGAGTTTTTAAATTTTCCTATTTTATACATACCTGAAGGTCAAAAAAGTCTTTTCAGTTTTTTGCGGACTTTTATCAATTATTTCTAATGAAATAATTCATTATTGATTCACCCTTATTTTCAGAATTTTTTTTTAATAAATAGGATAAGAATTTTGTCGAGTTCCAGAAAAGTTTCTAGTGACATAAATGCTTATGGTTTAAACATTTTTCTGAACATGTGTGCGGGTTTTCAGCACATAAATACACTATTACAATGTCGACTGTAATTATATTGCATACTATGCTAAAAAAGTTCACATATGATCAGAAAAATTTGTAAACTACAAGTATACTATTTTACACTACTATTTTATACTTTTAATCGCTTCTTTTGAAAGTCGATTACTGCTTTCAGTTTGCTTTTCAAAATGTGCTTTTAATGCAACACATTCTGCATTCAATGATATCCACTTAGTATACATACATTGAAGTATACAAATTTTTTTGGTTTAAAATTAAAATTTTTTAAAATGTTTTACTTATTTTTTACAATGGTAATCTGTAACCTTTAAAATTTAATATTTGTAGGGACAAACATGAAAAAGTACACTAATTTCAAATTTATAGCGTTTTTATTATATGACATGAACCGCTTAAACTTCTGAGCTTTTCTTTAAAAATAAAATGTTCGAAAAATTCCAAAAATATGGGACAAAGTATGTATTGCAAATGTTAACAACAAAAAAGTAGTGAGGTCTCATATGTGAAACTAAACATCTTACGAAGATTATTCTTTGAGAAAAGTGCGGACTTTTTGGCTTCTGAAAGTGATTAATGTAGTTTCAATAAGAAAAAATTTGCTCTTTTATTATTAATTTTATTATTATTTTGTAGAAATTGTTGGTGTAGGTTGTTGGCTTTAGGGTCAGGTGAATTGAAACTAATTAAGTTGTTTCAAACGTTTCGGCACACAATGGTGGCCCTTAGCAGTGAGTTTTATTAAATCTGTGAAAAGTAAATGATATCTTGTATAGGTACGCAGTTTTACATTTGGAAGCATTATTCTTTGATTAATATCTTAGATGTGAAATTATAAAATTACTTAACTTTAAAGATAAATTTGATTTAATTTTATTAATAACTACTGATAAATCTTGCAGTGTGCCTCCAACATATTGGACAAAGCCTGGTTTTTACCCCATGCATGATGAACTGGGTTGCAGTTAAGTGTACGATGTGGGGACCTACAGCTTAACGTGGGTTCCGAATCGGCAAAACCTCGGTAAAGATACATCGAAAAATTTCCAGAGGTACCGGCTCAGGGATCGAATCTCGGAACCTCTGAGGTGAAGTCCGAGCGTCTAAACAACTACTAACGACATGCACCTTACTGTTAGTTTGCACCATTTTTTTGAGCCGAGATAATTATTCCCAAAGTGACCGGACTACATGAAAAAATCAGATAGTAAGCCATATTATGCGATATTCAACACTTTTACCAGGGTGAACCCGGTTATACATCATAGCCACGGACTAAGTCAAGTGACTGATGAAATCAGGATGTTATTAGTTAATCTAATACTATGCTTGAAACCTCCTACGATGATGCTGTAGATATACAATTATAAGCCGTTGGAGGTGACAAGAGTTACCCCTGGATGCTTTCTTAGAGAGGCCGTCTGCTCCTCTACAGGTTTTTAGTCGCTTGCTTCCTGATGGTCAAGAAAGTTTCTTACAATGCGACAGGTGTTTCATAAAACCGCCTTCTGAGCTGTTCCCAATACCCTAATGACTCCTAAATGTTCAAGATGTTCAGTGCATCTTGCATGTACTATGCCTGTAGCCGAAATCACAATGGGATGAACAGATGCATGATTCACATTCCTCCATATGGTCTTTACTTTAAGCCTCAACTCGCTATACTTCTGAATCTTGGTGGTATAGGTTGATTGCAAATTTCGGTTAAGTGGACAAGCAGTGTCGATGATGTAGACTCTTCCACCTTTTTTTTTTCGCATCACGATGTCAAGTCGATTGGCCCGGATTTAATGATCCGTTTGGATAGTAAAATCCCAATATAAGATATAATCTTCGCTTTCTAAAACAAGCATTGGAATGTATCTATAGAAAGGCGTCCACTCTTTTAAGAGTCCTAGGTTAAGGGCAAGTTTTTTATGTATAATGCCCGCTACATCATTATGTTTGTGCGCGTATATTCTCTCTATGCCATTACGCGACAGCCATCAATAATGTGCTCTGTGGAGCACATTATTGATGACACACGATATTGAGCACACGATTGCTGTTAAAGTAGTCTCGCAACTGTATAAGTTGTGACTCACATAGTTTTTTAACATCTACAACACCATATTATTATTATTATATTTATTATTATTATTACACCATTAAGCCGTTTCCCTTTCGGGGTAGGCGTGACTCTCTCGGTGGGGATGGGAGTAGTATGAGGAAGGGGGTATAGATTATTTAGATTGATCTGGAATTCTCGTGTTATTTATTTAAATAAGACGCTCGTTCCGCAACACTGCTCCGACCCAGGCTACTGATCAATCTCTCCAGCAATCGCAACAAGTGAAGATCCTTACAAACTCATTAATGTAAGGTTCCTCACACGGGTCCATTACTATTCAAGGTCCTTTGTGCCAGGCGTCATTCACATACTGACACTCTTTTTATTAACTATTTGCCGCCATACTTTTCTGTCCTGACTACTTCTTTAGCTTCTTTCACGTCCATGAATTTTCTCGTGCAAACTCTCGTGTTTCTGTGGCTTCTTATGTCTCTTCTAACTAGGGTCTCATTCACACATTATAACCATTATTTCTGCGATCTGCCTCTGGGCACGCTTCCATTTAGTTTACCTTAATACACTTGTTTCGTTGGCCGTTCATCTAGCATTCTCTTCGCATCATTTAAGACAATGCTGCATATTATTTTCTCACTCTTTCCTTCAAATGCCCTAATTTTTTGTTTTATTTACGTTAATGTTGAGGGCCATGCTCTTCATCCTTGTATTCAGCTTGTTCAACATTCTTTGCAAGTCTTTAGTTGACACTGCCATAACAACATTATCATCTACGAACGCTAACCCACGCTTAGTAGCACATTGAAATGTTGGATGGAATCCTTCGCTTTTTTTGTCAACAAATGCACAGAAAACTTTTTTTCCTACTCTCAAACTTTTTTCTGTAATCTGCCTTAAGCTAAATATTTGATCCATACAAGATCTTCCTGGCATAAACCCACTTTGGATTTTCCAAATCTTTTTTTCTCTTATTTTTATTACCCTGTGTACTTAATAAGCTGGTGCCTCAGTAATTATTGCAGTTGCTTTTATATCCCTTTCTTTTTTATATTGGTACCGTAATCGCTTTTTTCCAATTGCCTGGGACTTCTCCCATCTTAATACAACCGTTATTTAAGTTCTTAATTATATCTCTAACCCCAGTGGCACAGATTTTCTCAACTGAGTTTTCTAACGTACCGTGTGCATCGCTGTTATGGTTATTTTTGGAACCTTAGACCGCCCCCTCACACCATCTTAGGTCTATTTTCGTTATAAGTGTATATGAAACTTTATCATGGGCATAGCTCAGGGAATAGAACCCTCGGCATCCAGCTTGAATCCTGATACGCTACCATGCAGATACGGTGCGGCTTTACATACAGTCATTCGACCACCTTACCTTTGTGATGGAACAGGGAAAGTTATGTAGCGCGTGTGTACCATGTACCACGTCACACATTTAAATCAAATAAATAAATAAAATATGCAGAAAGAATGAAGTGACTGATATTATGTTGAGATCTGAGGAAATAATCTTTCATTTTATTTCTGAGAAATGAATTCCGAACCGTGGTAGAACTTTTAAACGCGTGCAGCTGCAAACAACCCATCAGATTTCCGCAGTCGATCTCCTCGCGCTTTCAGTCTTCAAGGATTGCACAATTTTTTTAAAACTTCTACGGGTTTTCTCACGAACCTGCGATGAGTGAATCGTCCTTCGTCTCACGGAATAATATAGTAAGTGACACATTAAGCTCAGTAACCGTTCTCGCGTGCAGCACATACTGCTTAGTAGTACTCACGATAATGCACTCCCCAATGACCACTCCACTCGATTTCATGTGTAGAATCCTGCTTTCTCGTGGCTAGAAAGTTTCCCTTTGCTGAGAAAAAAAATAATAAAAATTTTGTAGGTACTTTAATTATATGATGAATATATGAATTAAAAGAATTCTGAAGATAGCTTTAATGTAATTTTCTGTAAATATGTTAGAGTTTCATGTATTTCTAGTTAGAGGATTTGAATCTTCCAATAAAATCTCCTGAATTTTAATGAAATGCAATAAAATTTATTGCAGTCAAATAAAATCTCTTGAAGTCTCTTGTAAGGAAATCTTAGAAATCACAATAAAATTACTTTGGATTCAAATTGAATATTCATGAAAATAACAAAATCCTTCATCTTGAAAGCTGGAAACTTGGCCGTTCTTAATTAGGCCTTCTAAATTTTAGAAGATCTTACAATATTATACCTAAAAAAAAGTCCCTTGCTTACACCTTTACAAACTTTCCTCTCATTGTTCCATGCCAATAAAAACCTTCTCCTTTCAATTTTCCTGTAGCTTTAGAACTTAGCGATTGCTGTACTTGTGGGAAGAAGAATAAAACTGAGAACGAAGGTAGATGGTAAAACCAGAATTTTATAGCACGAAAAACGGCGTTCCATAGGATTCTTTGCACATTTATCTTTACGGAGAGTTTAATATTCCCAAGATTTGTACTTCGTAAGTTGCTGCGTTGCAGGAATAGAAAGGATGTAACAAAAGTGCCAAGTGGAATGGACAGTAAATGCTAACTTACAATGAGCATCTACTCACTGCTGATGCATAATATAAATTGATTGTTTGCTGCTCATTTCATTCTTCATCGCCAATTTTTTAAATACTATATTGTAGGTAATGCGCTTATATATTATACTTTTCCCCCAACCAGTGTCATATTTAATACTTTACTGTCATCTGCCCGACTCAACGTAGGTTGCTCCGTGTGCTTAATGTCAGACCGAAAGGTACAAGCTTTTCGAACAATGGGGTCGGCAGCTGAAGCAGTAATCGGCATGGAATACAATAGCGGAAAATTGTAGCGTAGAAGTTTGCCCCGGGGCGGAAATCTGAGAGAATTATACTTCTTTCAACAGATTAGTTACTATGATGGGCTTCTAGCTTTGCAAATTTTCTTATATTGTATAATTATATATGCATGCATTATAGGGTAGTGCAAAAACATTTCGAATCTTTATCATACCGACCGTATAAAATTGTAAATGGGCCCAAAAAAATGATTCTCTGAAAATTTGATCAAAATCGGCTCATATTTTATACGTGCCTTCTTTAAGACAATATGAGCAAATACGTCATGGCAGTCTGGTATCCAGTCGTATTAAGTTTCTAAATTGGGTAAATTAAGTCCTTAGAAAGCGACTAATTATCTATTTTAAAATTTTGAAAAATGATTTTAAAAAACGTGCTCCCGAAATACTGGGAGGCTGACGAAGGGCTATTCACTCTGAAGTCGTAAGTTTCGAACGTTTGCATTTTTCGTGAAGTCTTAACGAAATCAAATGTTAAAAGCATCAACTCATAACGTTCAAGTCTCTGTAACAAAGACGAATTCAGTATAACTATATTTGAAGTCGTAAGAATAAGAAAAGAGTCTTAAGAAAACGTAGCGATTCAGAAAAGATGAATATGACGTCGTGCGAAGTCAGTAAGAAGTCAGCATGAAGTCTAGCGAAGTCATGACCATTTCGACGAAATCGAAAAGAACGTCACGCTGGGCTGGAGTGTACAGTACGCGCCGAGTTGCGAGAGTCGTGAAGTCAGGACGAAGTCAAAACAAAGTCGACAGTCATCGCTTGAATTCGTCGAAGTCAACAACTAACGAATTAAAAAACTAGAGTCAAATGAAGTTACTAAAAAACGATTAAAGTTCACGGCATTGCTAAAATACCATCAAACTGACTTCATCGGACTTCTAAGTGAACAGCCCCTCGGAGACTGAATAAGAATAAATAAGTTTTCATCCAAAAATATTATTCTGTTCCTCTGACAGACGATTTTGCGTTTAAAGTTCTATAAAAAGAAGAAAGTTATATGTTTATTAGCAAATCAACGACCATAATTTTACGAAATAACGTTTCTGATCGCAACCTAAGACGAAATGTAGGCCCTACTTTGAAGCCGTAACTCCTACCATAGTAGGTGCCGGAAGAAGCAAAGTAGGTTTTAAATAAGCAGAGATTTCAATGTAATTTAGACCCCACTTTGATGCTAAATGTGTCAGAAATGGGCCATTTTTTCACTTTTAGCGTCAAAGTACGGTCTGTATTTAAGACAGATTAGACCCTCCTTTAAAGCTCAAACTACTACATGTAGGACTTGTGGCATCAAAGCAGGTTCTCTATATTCTCACACCAATATGGATGAATAAAAATAACATTTGTTATTTATCAGAAAAAATAAAATAATATGTGTGATATTAATATCAAGGATATTCACAATAATCTTTTTAGCCATATTAATAGAATTTTTTGATTATGACACTACAGCACAGTGCACTGAAAAATCCGTAAGTACTAAGAAAACGAACCCGAGATCGCACGCAAGCATCGATGTCTTCGTAAAAAAGCATTAGCACTTTTCCAATACTTTAAGGTCCAAAATCTTCTTAAATCCGAAACAATTATTTGAATAATTGCTTTTTTTTAGCTTTCTGCGTCGTTCAATATTTGAAACCATTTGTGAAGAGTTCAATATAAATTTGTTCTGTTTTTCAGAAGTATTCTGTATTATACGCTTTCAAAGAATGTAAGGCTACATATTTCAATTTAATTCTGTGTTATTTATCACTTGAACGAAAACAATGTAAAACTTGCCGATTTCAATAACAATATCTTTTTATCTTTTTATTAAGCAAAGATTAAAAAACAAGTCGTTCAGCATTATATTTAATCCAATTACACTTAAAAATACAAATATATGTAGTTCAAAATTCAACCTAATATTCGTCAGGAAATAAGTTCATAATAAAAATAACAGTACTGGTTTTATAACTAATTTTCTCGTTGTCCCAACATTCGATATAAGTAGTCAATTATTTTTCATACATTTGGTTGTTCTTATTCTTCGAAAAAGATTATAAAAAATTAAAACAGTAAAAATTTTCTCACGAAAAGAAATAATGTTTCTCCTAAATCAAGTGGTAGACACGTATATAATAATATTTCTCTATGAAAATATATCAGAAACTCAATTGTTATTGGTTAGTAACAAAAATGACCGTAATACTCTAATAAAAATGGAATAACTATCAGGAAATTTAAGTGTAATTATTAAATATATATTTCAATATATTTTTCAAATTTTTATTTCATTCATAATATTTCTGGTTAGCGATAGAAAATATTTTATTCTTATAATTTGTTGTGATTCTCAATCACCTACATGACTGTTAAATACGCGCACTTTCATTAATTATTGATAAAAATGTTTATAATGACTTATAAATCGACAATATTTAGTAATTTTTCATGATGAATATCATTATACAAATTTTCAGCATTCTCAGTTAAGAGAAAATATTTTCCTGTGATTCAGCATTGCCAAGAAGTATTTATTTATATATAAATAATTATGGACAATTATGTTGAATCTTGAATTAAATATTTTTAATAGTTGAGTGTGCATTCAGTCACTAAGATGGTCAATGAGTTCAATTAACCTGAGTAACAAATAATTTTTACTTCATTTTCGTCAAGTTCGAACATAGTAGGATGAAAAGATTAAAAATAGGGTCTGTATTAATGGGGAGGTTAAACACACCTTATTAAAGTGGTTTTTTTAGAAAATGAAGACTTAAAGTTTTAGGTTGGAATTTAAGTGGTGCTTTGGTGTAGAAGAAAGATGCAAATAGTTTTATTCAAGGACGCTTTCTTTTTAAACCGTAGTTGTTTATTATTTTGCTGCATTTAAAAACTTTTAGGAATGGGAAGTTGTCCAGAAAAAGGTTTGAAAAAAAGGTAAGAGGCTAGGACAATTAAAAACAAAGAAGATGGGAGACAAGCGCATTGTTGAAGAAATGTTTATGCAGGAGGCTCATTTTCGAAAAAATGTTTGTCATCTAGTTCTATACTGAAAAACCTTAATTTATTATTTTATATACTTCTTTACAATTATTTATTTTTATTTCATTTAATGGGTTATTTTATTGTATTATAAACATATATGCGCATGGGCTCTTATATAGGTTCTATCCCATTTTGTGTTCCAATTCGACCATACGATTTTAAATATGAATCATCTGGATTCTTATATGGGTTCCCATCTAGGTCTTCATGTGGGGATTTTCAGAAGGAGATTATTAAAGCAGTTAGTTATAGTAAAAGAGAATAAGCGGCAAGATTAAAAGGGCCATTCCAAAGATTTTTGTTTAATTTCATGGTCAGTATAGGTCAACAAATTTAGATCTGACCCTGGTCGTTCGATTTTAATAAAAGTTGGTTAAATTATAATGCTATATACTTTAAAAGATTTTTACCGAAAGAATTTAAAAAAAGTTTTAAATTGCGGAAGTTACGCCATGTTGAGTTCCAGAGTCACATTTTTCTGAATTACCAATATTTATGGAAACGTTAATTGGTTTTTGGTTAAAATTAGACACACTAGAGGAGAAATTATATATTTTAAGAATATAATACCATAAAAAAATTTATTTTGCCCGAAAAAAAGTCCAAAACAAATTCTGATATAATTTTTCGTGAATGTCCCCCTTTTAATTTTTCTTAAATATGGATAAAATAAATCCTTGTGAAATCACCTATCTATAAAAAAAAGCTCATGCAGCCTCTTTTGGGTGTTAAGATATCGTCATTTTAGTGAGACCGCGCGCCGCACCCTGGAGCCAAAAGCACTTTTTGGGAACAACATACGGAGAGAAAACTCGGGGAATTTTTAACACAAATTCTGGTTAAAGTTCATACAATTTCGTATTACGTGGTGACACAGTGAGCTTTCCAGTGGAATATAATGTCTTATATATTATATTTTAAAGTGCATTGTTTTGGATATTTTCATTAATACTTTTTGCGTTAAATGACAGAAAAACAATTCTCTAAACAAATTCTGTGCCTTATACCATATAGTACTGTGTAGCATGGGAATATTTGTAGAGGGTAATAGGAAAGCTGGCCTTTACCTACTACCAGCAAAAGACAGGTGTGTGAACGCCATTTCTACGTTGACATGGGTGGATCACAAAACGGGAATAAAAACGAAGGGACAAGCAAAAATTCTTGCAATATCAAGTACGTATGCATTTTATATGAAAATATGTCTTTTAATGTAGTGAAATTAAGGAATTCTTACAATCTATTCTAAATAAATAAAAACCATCTTCATTAGCCACAGCTCAAAAAAGTTTAAAAAATTGTACATTTCGATACGTGTGTCAGAGGTAATTATTTAGCGAAGGAGACGTTTTTTCACGAGCAAATAAGCTAGTGACAAAAGTCTCATGAGCTAAAAATCACCTCTTACGCTTTCGAACCGTATTTCATACCACGAGAGCGGCAAAAATCCTTTCAAAGTTGAGATTTTGAGGTTAGAGTGGTATAAAAACATTTTTCAACTCTTGTTCCTCGCTGATTTTTGTACTATTGTACATAATATAGATTTAAAATGAATTAACTGCTAACGGTGATATAAATAAAATAATTTTTGATTAAATAATTCAGATAGATTATAATTTTTAAGCTAATGTAGTCCCGGTCTGAAACCCTTAAATTTGTTTTCCAAACACTTTTTTTCTTGAAACATTTCTTGGATATTTTGATTTTATATTGTTCAATTTCTGGCAAAATGTAATGAAATTCAAAATTTCGCCTTACATTTTTGCTTTACTTTCACTCTCCCCTGTTAACACAAAGCGTTATAAAGACGTCTTTAAGGCGTTATAAAAAGTACAGAAAAACGCCTCTTTTCAATGTTTAACATACCGTCTTAATAACGTCTCTCCAAAGTTATTTGAATAACAACATTTTTTCCAATAAAGTCAACAGAAGCTGGTGGACACGTATTAAAAACGCTTTTTAAACGTCTTCAATAAAATAAAATAACGTCCTTTAAATGTCTTTAGGACGTTTTTATGACGTTTCGAAAAGGTAAGTAATTTTCAAAATTATATTTTCATGTAACAGTTATAATTATTTTTTTGTTGGAATTATCTTGACGCATGAAGATAACTTTTGGAGTTTTTAAATTTGAGGTTAAACCTTCATGTTCTCTTAAAGAAAAATGTTATCAGTTTTAGCTATTTAAAAAAAAATTTCTACAAATTTCGAAAAAGTCGACAAAATCATTCTCCTTGAAATATATATTATTTTAATCCTTTTTATCTACTGGAGTATAGTAAATATAAATAAAGTGATTAATTGAATTTTTTTAATATATTTAGAAACGTTATAAAAACGACCTAAAGGCATTTAAAGAACGTTATTTAATTTATTAAAGACTTTTTAAAAACGTTTTTAATACGTGTCCATCAGCTTCTGTTGGCTTTTTTGGAAAAAATTTTGCGGTTAAATAAATGTTTAAGAGACGTTTTTAAGACGGTATGTTCAACATTGAAAAGAGACGTTTTACCGTATTTTAAAAAAAGTTTTGTGTTAGCAGGGTCTTTTGTGACGTCCTTTTTCTGAATTTGATGTAAAATTTCCTGCATTTTTTTCTGTTAAAATTCATCATTTTCAGAAGATAAAACTGTACTGGATCACATGTTCGTGTCGGATGAAGGCGAAATTTTGGCCTTACAAACAGGTGACTATCAGTTTTCACTAATTCCTTATTAGGATATTGAAAATTAGTTTAATTTATCGGAAACTGTTTAAATGTAGGGTCAAGCTATTCTTCTTGGGTACCTCAACAGGGCATTTCGTACGTTCCGAGGAACTTGCAGGATTCGGTGAAAATAGACTGGACTCAATGCGTACAAGAACTTTAACTTCTTTAATTTGTGATGACTATTATTATTATATTAATATAGTATATTAGTAGGATTATATCTTTTATGCATAAGAAATAATTGCATTTGTTTGAAAACTACATTTCTCACAAAAGGCATGAACAATAAAAAAAAACTGTTGGAAGAAAATTATTTTCCTTTCATAAAATATTATACAAACCTTATTATTATTATATTTTAGAATACTTTTGTGTGCTGTTTAAAATAAAAGAAATTGCAGTTGAAATTCTCTTAAAAATCATAAGTAGTACACATACTCAAATGTTACATCATTTGCCCTTTCTCACCAACAAATTAAAAATTACAATGTACTACGATTTTACTGAGTATACACGGAAAAAAGCCCTGGAAATTTTCCTTAACCGAGTCTGTGACTTTAGGATAGGTCTAAAAGTGCTTGAAATTTTGAAAATATCGTATTTAGAAAATTAGGCAAATAATGCTTGAAGAAATACAAGAATTCTTAGATTGTGTCGCGCACGAGTCAATGAAGCACTTCTAGACTGCATCAACAAAAGACCTAGCGCGAGTCAATGAAGCAGTTCTAGACTACATCAAGAAAAAATCTACAGATAAGGTTGTAACCCGTCGAACACTCCAACATTAAAGTCTCGAAGACAGTCAATGAAGGGTTCATAGACTGTTAAGACAGCCATTTATGGTAATAAAAAAATAAAAAAATTCTATTTTACATTTATAATATCATTATCTTAAATTTATATATTTATTTTAACGTAATAAACACACACAATCACTGCTTATACTAATCGCACACTTTTTATACTTTGAAAAATCGGAACGCACGCTGCGGAGATTCGAACTACCTATCTTCTCTAGACGCTAAACTAACGCAACTTATTCCTAACCGCTCTAACCC
>JAAAKG020133568.1:0-14130 GCA_010014905.2 Druon quercuslanigerum | reverse complement strand
AAATTTGTTAAATGTTTATGATGTTCTTTAATAATGTTTCAAATTTATACAAAATGTATCTTCACGAATGTCTAAACTTAAATAAAATATAATACGAAAAATTGAAAGCAATTCCGCTTTACTTTATTAAAATATGAATAATATTTTTCCGAAAGTTTGACATGCAAATGAAAAATTATTATTAAACTGTGAAATATTAAAATCAAATAACATATAGTTTGTAATGTATGTATTACACATATCAAATATTATATTTGTGAAATATCAATTTTAAAATTTTAAAAATATTTTATTCCACACTTCAGTCCTCGTAATTAAATTTTATTTTTTATTTTACATTTTAGAAGATAATCATTCTAAACTATTTATGCATATGCATTCAATCACATTAAGTGATTGTAAATAACCCTGATATTCATATTATTCAGATTTAATTACTTATATTATTTATTCAAATTTAAATGTATATATAAATTTTTTTGAAAATTGAATTAAATAAAAAGTTAATTTTCTAAGAAATAATTCAATTTTTAACAAAACAGCTTAATTTTCAACAAAAAGTTGCATTTTTATCCACGAAAGATACAATTTCTGTTAAAGCACATGAATTATAAAATCAAAAAGAATAAATTTAAAAAAAAGTTGTTTTTGCAACGAAAAGTTGCATTTTTATTGAAGAAAAATAACATTTTTCTAAAACAGATGAATTTAATAAAAGAAAAAGCTTCAAAAAAAATTAATTAATTTTTGTCAAAAGAAGATTACAAATTATTTTCCAATAACAAAAGAAGAATTGTAAACAATAATTTAATTTTCAGCTAAATAGTTGAATTTTAAACCAAAAACAGCTGTATTTTTAACTCAAAAAGACACATTGTCAGAGAAAATAATTTTCATCAAAAAAGATTTCAGCAACAAAATTATCAGCAAAAAATGAATTTTAAACAAAAGATTAATGTTGTTCGAATCGATTTAAAATTTTTTAATTTATTAATTTATTTTCAACAAAAATTGTCTTTTTTACTGTGAAAGATGACTTTCTAACAAATTACTTGAATTTCCAACAAAATAATTAAATTTTTAATCTAATATTTGGATTTTCTACCTAAACAGGTAAATTACCCAAAACAAAGTGTCATAATTTATACTTTAATAAAAAATATGAAATTAATTAATTTTTCACGAAACTGATGTTTTTTTACCCAACAAAAATCAAATTTCAAACCAACAAACATTATTTTTTCCCTAAAAAATGGAGAATAGTCAACTAAAATGATCAATCTTAAAAAAATGGAAAAGTTATATTTTCAATTAAAAACATTAATTTTCTACAAAATATTGGAACTTGCAACCAAAGATACGAATTTTTAACGAGAACAAAAAATTTTAAATGACTTCTTAACAAAATGATTCAATCAAATCTTTCAAAACAAATAGTTGAATACTCGAAAAAAGAAGAATTTTTAACCACAAACTTTAATTTTCATAAAAAAATTCTACTACAACAGATAAATTTTTAAATCAAAAAGATAAATTTTCAAAAAAATAGTTATGAGTTCCCTTAAATCCTTGATTTCTGTTAATTCTTTTATTACTCTGAATTCCTTGAATTCCTTTAATTCGCTGAATTATAGGAATATTATATTTTCTCTGAATGGCTTTAATATTCTGAAATCCAATTTCTTAGAAATCCCAGGATTTCTGGAAATTCCTCTTAATTCTTTATTTCTCTTAATTCTATTTTTTTTTTTGAATTTTATTAATTTTGTATATTCCTTCATTTCCATAAAATTCTCAGAAATCCCAGGATTTCTAGAAATTCCTCTAAATCCTTGATTTCTCTAAATTTGTTTATTATTCTGAATTCTGTAAATTATCTGAATTCCTTCAATTGCCTAAATTCTCTGAAACCCTTTGTATATTTCATTTTTGTAAATTCTTTTAAATTCCTTAAATTCCGAGTTTCTCAAATTCTCCCGATTCTCAAAAATCCCAGAATTTCTTGAAATTCCTCTTAATACTTGAATTCTTTCAATTTATTTATTATTCTGAATTCTTTAAATTCTTTTAAAGCCCTTGTACCTTTGATCCTCGTGAATTCTTCTAATTTCCTTGAATTCCTTCATTTTTATAAATTCTTAACATTTCTTGAATTCTGTCAATACTGCAAATTTCTTGAATACTTTTAATTCTCTGAATTCTCTAAATGCTCAGAAATCCCGGAATTTCTAGGACTTCCTCTTATTTTATAATATCTCTGAATTTGTTTATTCTTCTGAATGCTCTAAATTTTATAAGCTTCATCGTTTCCCTAAATTCTCTGAAATCCCTTATATCTTTGAGTTTTCTAAATTTTGTTGAACTACTATCTGATTTATTTTTTCAAGATTTCTTGTACATACATTTCAATTTTTCCTGGAAGTAGTTTAAAAGGTACTGAAACAATAAATTAAATTTTTTAGAAATGCAATTTCGATTTTGAATCAAAATGTAAAATAAGAATCATTTTGTACTTTTTATTGAAAATAAATCTTCGATGCTTTTTTATTTTGTTAACTGAATGATTAGTTATTAGTTAATTACTAAATCCAAGAATCAGAAAGAAAAATGTAGTTTAAGAAAAAAATATATGTAAAATTATTTATTGCTTAGTTATTATTAGTATATTAATTTATCAATATGTTTTAAGTTTTTATTGAATTATTTACAAAGATTATTATGCTTCAAAATTTCAATAAAATATAGTGTAAAAATTATTTTAATGTTTCAATGAAAATAATTTATTGCTGCTTTTTATTTTATGAACTGATTAACTAACCATTCCTTTTTTCTCCTTCAAAAAAATTATTTCTATAATAAAATTTGTTTTTTGTTTAAAATTAAAAGTGAAAATTATTTTAATGTTTCAATAAAAAAAAATTGTGTAAAGCTTTAAATTATTTGAATTTTCAATTGAAATAATTGTTTAATTTCTTTTTAAATGATTAAATATTTATTAGGTAATTCTGTTAAAACTTCAATTATCTGGAATTATTTCAGAAAAAATATATATATTCAGAAATTAAAATTAAAATAAAAAAAATAAAAAATAATTTGATTTTTTTAATGAAAATAATTGCTTGAGAGTTCTTATGTTTGAATTGTTTAAATTAATTTTTAGTTGATTGATTTTATCAACAATATTGAATAACATAAAATTTCAATCTAAGACGTGAAATGAGTATCTAAATTAAATTTTTATAATTATAAGTAACTAATTACAATTTTTTCGAAAATATAATGCAAAAATTATTAAAATTATTCAATGAAAATGATTGTTTAATACTTTTTTTTGTTTTGAACTGATTAATTGTTCATTTATTCTATTAAACTTATGATTTATAAAATTAGTTTAAAATGTTATGAATAATTCTAATTTTTATAACAATTTAAACTATAAATTATTTTAATGTATCAATGAAAATAATTGTACGTTTATTTTTATGTTGTATGCTGATTAATTAATTACCAACTGATTAATTTTTTTCACAATATCAAACTTCACTAAAATCTAAAATGATATAAAAAAATTAAAATCTTCGAAAGATATCTCGCTCTAAAATATTATTCAAAGTAATAGTAAGATTTTAATTAAATGGTTAAATGATAAAAAGGAACAGAAAAGTATGGGCGCGCTCGCGCGCGCACATGGTGGTCTGGTATTATTTACAATAACCTGCCTGATAAAAAAAAAAGAATCTTTTATGTACGTCAAATTAAAATAAGGATTAAATTTAGCTTCTCTAAAAATAGCTGACACATTGCGATTACGAAAATTTAAATTTAAGTGCTGAAGAAGTCTTTAAATCAGTGATGTAGAGTAGAGCCAAAGAGGTAGGGAGCTAAAGAGAGAGGTTTAGTTTATGTCACTTAATCTGGCCTGCCCCCAACTTTGTTGATTGCCTTATTAGCCGGAAACGTGTGGCTAGTTCCTTCGAACTTCCAAGTTTTGTGACGTCTATCCCCGACAGGCCAAGTAGAACCGAGCGGAATCAAGTGAGGACCTTGGAGGTTCATCAAGTACCGTCCAGAACCTGCTGGAGGAGGTCGTTCGATTGGTCAATGACTCACCAGCTATCACCTATATAATACCCTATCTATACTATACTTATAGTACAATTAGTGCTCTAAAGAGTTTCAGTGTTCGGAGAAATTCTCACGAGCATTTCAAACTTCAAGCTCTTCGTTTATCGAGCGAATTTCAAGCAACAAAAAACTTCCAGTGACAAAGTTGGTTATTCAGGTTCAAAGAATTTTTTTGGAAATTTTCAGATCAATCGCTTTAATGGTTAAAAAATTATGAATGTCTTAAGTTTCAAACGGAAATCTTGACCCTGATGCCGTATTCACATGCCTCGTCGGTTACGAGCGTGTTGCAGCGGACTTGAAGGTCAACTCAGGTACCAAAAGTAGTAGTTTTCTTCTAAAATATAAAAAAAAACCCATACACCTTGAAGATTAATAATATTAATGCAAATAAAATTTTGATTCTAAAACAATTTAAACACATTTAGTTGAGTTTTTAAATCAAAAAGATTTTTCACATAAAAAAATCAATTTTCAAACAAAATTAGAATAGTTATGTTTTTAGAAAAATGAATATTCAACCAGACAAAAACACAGAGTTTGAAACAAAAATAGAAGTATTAAATTTTCAGTTAAAAGAATCGATTTTCAACAATATCAAAAGTGGATTCTCAAAAAAATAATTCAATTTTAGGCTTAAAATATAGATTTACTAACAAAAAAAATACAGCTTGATTCAATGTATAAATTTCTAACTTAAAACCACAAGACAAACGTGTTTTCAGAAAAATTATTTAATTTTAACATAAAAATATAAATTTTCAAGCAAAAATGGAGTAGTTTATCTTCAGTTCAAAAAATTAATTTTCAACTAAAAAGAAAGGAAATTTTAGCCCAAGAAATTAGTTTTTAATCATAGTGATGAATCTTCAACCAGAAACATTTAAAAAAAGAATATTTCATTTTTATAAAAAACATAACATGACAAGCGATAAAGTTTCCACAAAAAATGGATTAGTTAAATTGAATTTTCAACTAAAATGATAAATCTTCAACAAAGAAATATTATTTTTAAGTTTTAAACAAATGCATAAATTTTCAACTAAAAAATTAAATTCTCTACCAAAAATAAAATAATTAAATTTTTCAGTTAGGAAAATAACTTTGAACCAAAAAAGAAACGAATTTTTAATAAAATAGTTACATTTTTCACCACAGAAATTAATTTTCTACCAAAAAGATAAATTTTCAACCAATAAGTTGAATTTTCTACCAAAATATACGATTTCTTAACAAAGTATACTTAAATTTCTAACGAAACAGTTGAATCTTGAACTAAAAAAGATAAATTTTCAACTGAATAGACGAATTTAAAACTAAAAAATACCATTTTCAACCGTAAATGGAATAGATAAATTTTCAGTTAGAAAAAAAATTTCAACAAAAATAAACGAAAAATTTTTTAATAAAGCAATTACATTTTCAATCCAGGTGATAAATTTTCAACTATTTTGAATTAATCTTTAACTAAAACAGTTGAATTTTAATAAAAAAGATGAATTTTAAACTTGATCATTAAAAAGAATTATTTTCTACCGAAAAAAGACGAAATTTCGATGAAATTCAAAAGTTCTCAACCAAAAGGGTGAATTTTTAACTGAAAAAGATTATTTTTTAAACAATCAAATTAATTTTCCACAAAAATGGTGAATTTTTATTACAAATCAAGTATCATCATCCAAAATCTTTAGTTTTCAACTAAAAAAGATGATTTTTTAAACAAAAAGATTTATTTACTAACACAAAAGACTAATTTTCAATAAAATTCAAGAATTCTCAGCCAAAAAGTTAAATTTTTAAGAAAGAAAGAAATTTTTTAATTTTAAGGAAAGTAGATTAACATTAGAACCTAGCTGTTAAATTTCTAAACAAAAAAATGAATTTTTAAACAAAAGATTAATTTTTAATAAAATGCAATAATTTTCAACCAAAAAGTTGAATTTTCAACAAAAAAGAAGGATTATGAAAAAAAAACAGATTTATTCACTGACACAAAAGACAAATTTTCAATAAAATTCAAGAATTCTCAGCCAAAAAGTTGAGTTTTTAAGAAAGAAATAATTTTTTTAATTTTTAAGCAAAGTAGTTTAACTTTAAAACCTAGTTGTCAAATTTCTAATTTAAATAAAAATGTTTAAACAACAATAATTATTTTCTACCGAAAAAAGAAGAATTTTTCACAACATTTAAGGATTATCAACCAAAACTTGAATTTTATAGTAAAAGGATTACTTTTTACAAAAAAAGATTAATTCACTACCGAAAAAGATGAAATTTCAGTAAAATTCAAGAATTCTTAAGTAAAAAGTTGAATTTTTAACCAAAAAAGTATATTTTTCAAAGAAAAAGAATAATTTATACCAAAAAGACGAATTTTTAATAAAATTCAAAAGTTAATTTAACTTTAAAACCTAGTAATAAAATTTCTAATGAAAAAATGTATTTTAAAACAGAAAGATTAATTTTCTACCAAAAAAAACTTAATTTTCAACAAAATGTAAGAATTTTCAACTGAAAATTTGAATTCTCAACGAAGAAAGATGATTTTTAAAAACAAACAGATTAGTTTACTACAAAAAAGATTGAACTTTCATTACAAGTCAAGTATTATCATCCAAAAAGTTTAGTTTTTAACTAAAAAATATGAATTTTTAAACTAAAAGATTAGTTTACTATAAAAAAGACGAATTTTTCATATAATTGGTAATAAAGTTGTTAATTTTTTAATTAAAAGATAAATTTTTAAATAAAATGATTAATTTTCTACCGAGAAGAGAAGAATTTTTAACAACATTCAACAATTCTAAAAAAACTGGAATTTTTTATCAAAAAAGATTACTTTTTACACAAAAAGATTAATTTACTACCGAAAAAAGACTAAATTTCTATTAAATTTAAGAATTCTCAAATAAAAAGTTGAATTTTAAGAAAAAAGTAGATTTTTCAAACAAAAAGAATAGTTTATACCAAAAAGACGAATTTTTAATAAAATTTCAAAGTTCTCCAACAAAAAGTTGAATTTAAAAAAAAAGAAAGAAATTTAAAAAAAAATGTTATGAAATTAATTTAACTTTAAAACCTAGTTATTAAAGTTCTAATGAAGAAAATGAATTTTAAACAAAAAGATTAATTTTTTCCCGAAAAAAAGGATTTTTAAAAAATCCAAGAATTCTCAAACAAAAAGTTAAATTTTTAACTAAAAAAGATGATTTTTTAAACAAGCCGATTATTTTACTACAAAATAGGTGAATTTTTATTTCAAGTCAAGTATTATCATCCAATAAGTTTAATGTGCAACTAAAAAAGATGGATTTTTCAAAAAAAGATTAATTTACTATAAAAAAGACGAATTTTTAATATAATTGGTAATAAAGTTTTGATTTTCTAATTAAAAAATAAATTTTCAAATAAAAAGATTAATTTTCTACCGAAAAAATTTTTTTTTAACAACATTCAAAAATTCTCAACAAAAAACTGGAATTTTTTAGCAAAAAAAAATATTTTTTACTCAAAAAGATTAATTTACTACCAAAAAAGACGAAATTTCAATGAAATTTACGAATTATCAAATAAAAAGTTGAATTTTAAGAAAAAAGTAGATTTTTCAAAGAAAAAGAATGTTTTATACGAAAAAGACGATTTTTTAAATAAAATTTCAAAGTTCTCCAACAAAAAGTTGAATTAAATTTTTTTTTTTAATTTTATGAAATTAATTTAACTTTAAAACCTAGTTATTAAATTTCTAATGAAAAAATGAATTTTTAAACAAAAAGATTAATTTTCTCCCAAAAAAAAAAATAATTTTTATAAAATTCAAGAATTTTCAACTAAAAAGTTGAATTTTTAACTAAAAAAGATGATTTTTTAAACAAACCAATTAATTTACTACAAAACAGGTGAATTTTTATTTCAAGTCAAGTATTATCATTCAAAAAGTTTAGTTTTTAACTAAAAAGATGAATTTTTAAACGAAAAGATTCATTTACTATCAAAAAAGACGAATTTTTAATAAAATTGATAATAAAGTTGTTACATTTATAATTAAAAGATAAATTTGTAAATAAAAAGATTAATTTTCTAATAAAATTCTAGTCTAGAAATAATTAAATTTTTAAGGAAATTAGTTAAACTTTAAAACCTAGTTTTCAAATTTCTAATTAAAAAGATGAACTTTCAAATAAAAAGATAAATTTTCAAGTAAAAAAGTAGATTTTTTAAATAAAAAGAATTAAAAAATTTTTTTTATGAAATCAGTTCAAATTTAAAACCTATTTGTTTAATTTCTAATCTAAAAGATAAATTCTTTCAAAAAAAGTTTAGTTTTCAACTAAAAAAGATGATTTTTTAAACAAGAAGATCAATTTACCACCAAAGCCGACGATTTTTTTTAAATTCAAGAGTCCTCATCCACAAAGTTAAATCTTTAAAAAAGAAATAATTTGTTTAAATTTTTAAGCAAAGTATTTAAACTTTAAAGCTAGTCGGTTAAGTTCTACATAAAAGATGAGTTTTTGTACAAAAAGATTAATTTTCTGCCGAAAAAAGAAGAATTTTTAACAACAGTGAGAATTCTCAACCAAAAACTTGATTCTTTTAGTAAAAATAATTACTTTTTACACAAAAAGAATAATTTATACCAAAAAGACGATTTTTGAATAAAATTCAAAAGTTCTTCAACAAAAAGTCGAATATAAGAAAAAGGAAAGAATTTTTTTTTTAATTTTTATGAAATTAATTCAACCTTAAACCCTAGTTAATTAATTTACAATGAAAAAGATGAATTTTCAAACAAAAATATTAATTTTCTACAAAATACAAGTTTTTTTTACAAAATTCAAGAATTCTTAACCAAAAAGTTGAATCTTCAACTAAAAAAGATGAATTTTTAAACAAAAAGTAAAACAGAATAAACGAATTTTTAAATAGAAGGATTAATTTTTTACCGAAGAAAACGAATTTTTCACAAAATTCTAAAATTCTCAATCAAAAACTTGAATTTTCAACTATAAAAATGAATTTTTTAACAGAAAGAATAATTTACTACCAAAAAAGACGAATTTTAAATCAAATTTAAGAATTCTCAAATAAAAAGTTGAATTTTCAACTAAAAAATATTTTTTTTAAATTTTATTATAATTTTTAACAAAATTCAACAATTATTAACTAAAAAGTTGCATTTCCAACTCAAAAAGATGATTTTACTACCAAAGAAGAGGAATTTTTATTAAAATTCAAGATTTGTCAACCAAAAAGTTAAATCTTTAAGAAAGAAATGCTTTTTTAAGTTTTTGAGCAAAGTAGTTCAACTTTAAAATCTAGTTGTTAAATTTCTAATGAAAAAGATAAAATTATAAACAAAAAGATTAATCTTCTTTCGAAAAAAATAATTTTTACAAAATCGAAGAAGCCTCAACCAAAATGTTGAATTTTTAACTGAAAAAAAAAGTTTTTAAACAAAAAGATTAATTCAATTTAAAAAAAGGAAAAAACTTTTTTTTTTAACTTTTATGAAATTAATTCAACTTTAAAACCTAGTTAAATTATTTACAACGAAAAAGATGCATTTTTAAACAAAAAGATTAATGTTCTCCCCAAAAAAGGTTTTTTTTTACAAAATTCAAGGATACCAAAAAAGACGAATTTTCAATCAAGTACAAGAATTCTCAAATAAAAAGTTGAATTTTCAACTAAAAAAGTAGATTTTTGAAACAATAAGAATAGTTTATACCAAAAAAACGCGAATTTTTAATAAAATTCCAAATTAAAAAGATGAATTCTTAAATAAAAAGATTAATTTTCTGCCGAAAAAAAGTAGAATTTTTAATAACATTCAAGAATTCTCAACCAAAAACTTGAAGTTTTTAGTAAAAAAGATTACTTTTCACACAAAAAGAATAATTTATACCAAAAAGACGATTTTTGAATAAAATTCAAAAGTTCTCCAACAAAAAGTTGAATTTAAAAAAAGGAAAGAATTTTTTTTTTAAATTTTTATGAACTTAATTCAACTTTACAACCTAGTTAATTAATTTACAACGAAAAAGATACATTTTTAAACAAAAAGATTACTTTTCTCCCCAAAAAAAGTTTTTTTTTTACAAAATTCAAGGATACCAAAAAAGACGAATTTTTAATCAAATCCAAGATTTCTCAAATAAAAAGTTGAATTTTCAACTAAAAAAGTAGATTTTTGAAACAATCATACTAAAAAAACGCGAATTTTTAATAAAATTTAAAATTAAAAAGATGAATTCTTAAATAAAAAGATTAATTTTCTGCCGAAAAAAAGATTACTTTTCACACAAAAAGAATAATTTATGCCAAAAAGACGATTTTTTAATAAAATTCAAAAGTTCTCCAACAAAAAGTTGAATTTAAAAAAAGGAAAAATTTTTATAAAATTAATTCAACTTTAAAACCTAGGTAATTAATTTACAATGTAACAGATGATCGTTACGAACCGTATGTTTTTATGCACCCCCCCCCCCCCCTATCTCTTTCGAGATGAAGATGGATTTAAAAAAAATGCTCTTTTATATGTATTATTTTTCATTTTCATATAAATTTATAATCTCGATTGTAACCATATGTTGGTGTTTCTCAATAGTATCTTTTTTTGACATTGATATCAGAGATGATCTGGTCTCGAACACGGATGCATAAAGCGTGCATAAAGTTTATTTTGCTGATTCAAACCTGATACGTGTGAGAGAGAAAAATCTGGTTTTAAAGGAAAAAATAAAAGATAGTGTTCAAAAACTTGAGATTTTAGCAATTTTGTTAGGATTAAAGCATTTTTAACCAGGCTCTCTTATGTCGAAAGGATGTTTCTTGACACGAATGGTCCCTCTTCAATTTAAGGTTTAGAGGATTTTTATTTCTCTCAAAAATATTTTTTTTCAGGAAACGTTATCCTTTTTTGAAATTAACTTGGGACAAAACTTCAAGACCGTAATTTTACTGTTTTTCATGCTTTAGAATCTTTACGTTTTTTAAATTACATTTTTTTTCTGAAAAAAGATCTACTCTCTTCGCTCCACTGGGGATCGAACTACAGAAATTCCGATTTCCGATCGGGTGCTTTTCCACTAAGCTATGAGATAGATCAAAAAAAGAATCCTTTTTTAGAAATATATCCCTTCTCAAGCCAGGTGTTCCATTTACGATACAAGTGATTTGAAGGAATCTGTTTCACCATCAGAGATAGTTACCGTTGCTGAGTTACACTAATCTTTTTTTAATTTTTTTCACCACAATGAAAATAGGAATCAAGATATCGATCAATTTAAATCTTAAAATAACAGAAAATATTTAACGTAATTTTTTCAATAGATGGAAAATAAATTTTAAAAATGTTTAAAAATAAATTTTTTTTTGGAAAAAGATCTACTCTCTTCGCTCAACTGGGAAACGAAAAAGGAAAAAATTCGATGTCTCCAATAGCTTAATGCGAAAGCACTCAAACGGCAATCGGAAGTTCTGTGGTTCGATTCCCAGTGGATGAACGAGAGTTGATCTTTTTTCAGAAAAAATTTTTATTGAAAATTTAAAAAAAGTTTATGTTCCAGCTTGTCAAAAAATGACGTTAAATATTTTTCTTTTGATTTCTGTGTTCATGGCGGTGAATAGGATATCTACTCCAATCGATGGTAACTATCTCTAATGATAATACAGATTTCTTTAAATTACTCGTTGCGTTTCATGTTCAAAGATACCAAAAAAAGATTCATTTCTGTATCTATTTTGGAACAACCTCATGTTCAACCCCTTAGATAATAAAAAATTCCAAAAAATTCCCAAAATTCTGAAAGTGGGGGAATTTTTTCATATTTTTTCTTCATTTTTTATTATTTTGGGTGTTGAAAACGAGGGTGTTCTGGAAAAGATAGGAAAATGAAACTTTTTTGGTATCTCTGGAACCATTTTATATCATAAAAATTTTGGTTTAGAAATTAGGGTATTTTTTGGATTTTTTATTATCAAAGGGGTTGAAAATAAGACATTAAACAGAAACATTCTAAAGCATAAAATTTTGGGTCCGGAAGTTCGGGCATTTTTTAGAGTTTTATCAGAATTTTTTATTATCTACGGGATTGAAACTTGGGGCATTTTTTGGGGTTTTTTTTCGATGTTTAATGATCTTGGGAGCCCAAAAGGAGGGTGTTTCGGAAAAAATAGTGGATTGAAACTTTTTTTGGAAACTTTGAATAAAGTGATTAATTTTTTAACAAAAATGAATTAATTTGCAAGCATGAAAAATAAATTTCAAAAAGGAAAGTCAATTTTTAAACGAATAGTTAAATTTTGAACTAAAAAGATCAATTTTCAAAATAATAAAAAAGAATTTTTGAAAAATTAGTTACATTTTTAACCGAAGAATTATTTCCGAACCAAAAAGATTTAGTGTTAAGCTATAAGTGAGATCTTTATTGTCCTTTCTGTTAAAAAACGAAACATTTTATTTGAAAATGACAAATTTATTCATTTTTTAATACAAATTGTTTACATAATTAAAAAGTTGTATTTTTTTTTATAAGTCATATCGAAATATTTATTCTTCAGATTCTTCGAAATTTTTTTGCAAGAAATTTTCATTGTTAAATAAAAAAAAGTAACATCTTTTTTTTTAAATAGGCCCCACTGTGTGACGGACAGACAGACAGATGTCAGACAGTGGGAATTAACGCATTTTTTTTTTTGTTAAAAAATGTCCAGAGTATTCAATTTTGGTCTGATTTTTATTTTTAAAATTAAAGTTTATTATATTCTACAGAGATTAAAGCTCTGAACTTTTGGCTCCTCTATTTGTTTATTAATAATTTTTCTTTACTGAAAGTATAGAAAAACTGAAATTTTGTACATAAACAGTTTTTACACTTAAATAATTAACCAAAAAACTTAATTTTGTCTTACATGAATGTTTAGGGACTCATCGAATACAAATAAATTATTTATTAATCCATTTATTTGTTATAAACAAATTTTATGAACAAATTAACGAGTAGTCTCATTATTAGTAAATATTTTGTTTGCTAAAAGTGCTTCATATTAATGTAGGAATAACATTTAATCACAAAAATAATTTTAAAATTTATAATAACCATTGTTATAAACAATTCTTGTGGCGAAATATTAAAATTTGAGATTTTTTCAAATTGTAATTTCCTCCAATTGCCAAAATGACTTTAGTTATTTCTTAAAATAATATATATTTGATAAAATATAACAATTAAAATTTTTATAAACAAATTAGACAAACAAATTCAAAATTTTTGCCCTTTCAAATAGAATTTTTTTTGCACTGGAAATGTTGTAAGCTATTTACTCACAAGAATTGTTAATAACAATGGTTATTGCTAACTTTTTAAATATTTTTGTATCTAGCAGTCATCCTTACAATAGTTTAAAACATTTTTAGTACAAAAACAAAATTTCGATGCGAAAGTGCCAAATGTTGAATTTTTTTATTCAATTTGCTTATAACAATTTAATTTGTTATATTTGATAGAATATTATTAAATATTTATTATACTAAGGAGTACCTGAAGTTGTGTTAGGGATTGAAGGAAATCGTAATTTAAAAAAATCTCAATTTTTAATATTTTGCTACAAGAATTGTTTATAACAATGATTATAATAAAGTTTTAAATTATTATTTTTGTAATTGAATGTCATTTCTACTTTAATATGAATCACTTTTAGCAAAAAAAAAAAGATTTTTTACCAATAATAAGACTCTTTGTCAATTTGTTCATAAAATTTGTTTATAAGAAATAAATAGAATAATAAATAAATTATTTGTATTCTATCCGCCCTTCAACATTTATTTATTTTTTTATTTTCCGCATCAATTATAATCTTCTTTGGATAAAAATTGTATTTTTTTTAGATTTTTTTTTAATTCATCCGTTTTAGAAGAAATTTTTTTTTTAATAAAAATGCAACAGTTCGATTGAAAATTCGAAAGTAAAATTTTTCTAGATGTATATTCAAGTTTAATAAAAT
>JAAAKG020133567.1:0-14130 GCA_010014905.2 Druon quercuslanigerum | reverse complement strand
TAAATCACAAAAATAATTATCAAAAAGTTAAATTTTTACTTTGAATTTATTGATTTGAATGATACATAGGACATAGAATGATTTGTTGTTATATCAATACCAAACAAAAGTTTTTTGTATTTTCTGGAACATTTTATATATGTAGTTATTATCCCGTAAGCGAAAGAGTAAAGTTCCTTTTAGTTTTTTAAAATGAATTTTTTAAAATGGCGTTTTGGTATCTAGAGCATAGGTCCACGGTCTAAACTTGTTAACTGCTTATGGCTATTTATTGTAAATCTATGATTTTTCTCATAACAGCTCAGTTTACTCTTAGAATAGGCAGTGTGTATGTAGAAAAGTTTATGTGTGTTTCGAAATTTATTTGTGACTCCTTTTACGTCATCTTCGATGTTGTCGTCTACATATGTCTGTAAAGACGGCGGTCAGCGGCGCGTGTCGATTGCTAACACTTAGCAAATTTTCGCAATAAACTGCTTTACATTTTTGCAAGTACATGTTTCGCTTGCGATTCCAAACATTTTGACACATTAAACTTGCCTGAATCTTGAAAAACAACGCAGAAATATGACAGCCCGAGAAAACAATAAAAAAACTCGTCTTAATTTTCATATAACGATCAATTTTGATTTAAGCGTTATAAAACTAATGTGTATTATTCTTATCTAGTAAATGAGAAAAAAACATTTTACAGTTTTATAAATATTTAAAATTGCCAAAATAACAACGATTTTCTTTCGCTGTGGAAGCTTTCTGAAAAGTCAGTTAACATTTTTAGATCGCTGACCCTTAATTTGTAATTTATTGATTTTAATATGTTCGTTTATAATTAGTTCAATGGAAGACAACATAAAGTGTTCCTAAAGATCTAAAACAGAATCTGTCCCAAATTCTTCGGCTAATTATTTTATTCACGCTACAAATTTATTTGAAACATTTGCCACCCATTTTCCATCAATTTTTACAAATGAGAAATAGTATAATAGAAAATATATACTAGATAAAACAAAAAATTTCTTTTTTTTTATTTATTGAACAAAAAAGATTTAAAATTTTTTTAAAAATTAAAATGAATCTATTTTTGATCACAGTTTAAAGACTAAAAATTGGGTAGAAATACAATTGTTTTGCTTGGTAAATATAATAATATGATTTATCTGTATTGCTTTAATCTCTTGAAAATGCATTGGAATGTTTTAAAATACCCTGAAATAATTCAAAGTCTTTAAACTTTCTATAAACTATTGAACTAATTTCAAAAGTTCTAGGAATCTTTTAAAATTTCCTAAAATATTTTAAATCCTTTGACGTCTTTTGAAATCCTTTGAACCTTTTCAAAGATCTATTACAATTTTCTTTGCAATCTTTTAAAATAACTTAAAATCTCTCGAAATTTGTTAAAGATCTTAAAAATGCCAAGGAATTTAAAAAAAAATACTCTAAAATATTTCAAATCCTGTCATAATTTCGCCCATTGATCACCAGGATCAATTAAATAAACACTTATAAAAATTCAAAGAATCCATTACTTCTCGTAGAAGTTAGTAAACTTAGAAGAATTTAAGTTAATTTTGAAAATTTAGAAACTTTAGGAGAAATTAACAAAAATTCAGGGTGAGTTTCAAACAAATAATTTCAAATCTCTTCAAATCTTAGAAACCCTACGAAATACCTCACTTCTCTAGAACAGTATCTTTCAATTTCACTTTTAACGATTTGTACAACTTCCATCTGAGAAATAAATCAAAACATATTTTTGAAAGTAACAATAAAATAATACATTGTGTATTTTATTTAGAGTTTATGTTTTTCAGAAACAGTTACTCAAAAATTTTACCTTAAATGTTGCTTTAATTAAGCTTTAGTCTTTTTAATTTGATTTTCTTTAAAATACAATTGATGAATAAACACCACTTAAAAGAAAAGTCGTTTAAGTTTATACTTTTAATTTAATTTAAAAAATAATCACAGTTTTCACAAAAAGATTATAATAAATTAATGATAATCATGTATAGTTTGAACTAAATGAAGATCCTATAAATAAACAACAAGATGTGAATCTGAGTCGCAAGCATGTTGTATACACATGCCGGTATCAATCTAACCTAAATCTGTCCAACGAAATTCAGGATCGTAACCAGTCGTAATTTGGTATTTTTGGATGGGTGAGCAAAATTCAAGACTCTAAGATCTGCACGCAGAGGGCCAACCAATAGTACCAATTGCATGAGATAAATCTCTATCGGCGTGCAGATATTTCGTCAGTTGTCCTCACAACATGGAACAATGGTCACGTCGATGGAAAACAACACAAAAAGTGTTGCTAAAGTCTTAAAGTAAAATGAATTGAAAAATCGTTTAGCAAATCATTTTCAGCCGCCCTGATCCAAGTTCTAATCTTTGATACAGTAACTTCTGTTGTAAAATATAAAATTTATTACTAGTTACGTCCATAAATTCAAAAAAAATACGCAAGGTTTCGTTAGCTCTTTATCTTATTTACTAAGAAAGTTCTTAATGCTTATTGTCCAAAGTTAGAGAATGATACTTCTTCTGCAATCCGACGTCCAAGCAGGACGTCAAAAGGTATTTATAGTTGTCCAACGATTTGTGTGCATATTTTATGACTTAAAAAATTGCCTCAGGCATGTGTGGACACCTGTTAAAGCAATTTTTCAGGCATACAATATTTTTCTGACTCTGGTTTATAATAATATACACTGCAAAAAAACGGTTGAGTTTCACATCTCTGATGCATGTAAATAATAGGACCCTCGTATATCGAAGCAAGTTTACGAAAATTTGTAAAAATTGCAGAAAATGTAAAAAGAAAAATAGGAATAGTTCAAATTTTATGTATTTTTGTGTGACAGCTCTGTCAACAAACTTAAATATAGGTTTTGATTAACAATCAAAATGCTCCAAAATTAGAGGATGAAGGAATTGATAAACAACGAAAACGAGAGACGCTTTCGTATTCACATATTATCTGATTAATTATTCTAAATTTTCAATTAATTATAAATAAAAAATCTTACAGTTTCCATTAAAGTAAAATCATGGATCCTTGTTAAAATTAAGAATCTCGATGTAATTTTTATTCGCAGAAAAGTGATTTTACCGTCGCATGATATTTTTTCACGCTGTGACTGGATTTTCCCTTCTGAATGTAAAATTCGTGCGAGGGAACGTGCAATTTTATTTTTATCGAGTTATATATACTTGATTAAGTTAAAACTATACACGATTATCATTAACGTATTATAAATTTTTTGTGGAAATTGTGCTTATTTTCTTAATTTGTTCTTAGTAGAAAAGTAAATAGCGAAATGGCCAAATTTTTAATGTACTGCAGTAATTTAATTGGATTTATGAGGTTTTGGAATATTTGAGGATATTTTAAAAGATTCACAGGCACTTTCAAGAGCTTAATGAAGCTTTAAGGGATTTCAAAATATGTCAAAGAAATTTAAGTATTTTAGGCGATTTCAAAAGATTCCTTGGACTTTTTTATTTACTTCAATAGTTTATAGGTATTTCAAAGAATTTGAATTATTTAAAAAATTAGTTAAAATCTTTTTTATTGGATAAATAAAAAATAATTTTTTTATATCTAGTATATATTTTCTATTTTACTATTCCTCATTTGTAAAAATGAAAATTAATTCTTTTATTTTATTCAGCAATAATTCTAGTTACAAATAAATATAAAATCGGTTTCAATAAAAAAGGCTCCAGAAGCCTTTCAAATAAATTTGTAACATGCATACTTTTAGAAGTTCTTGTCTTGATCCTATTGAACCGAAAAAATCATTTTCAAATAAATTTTGTTTTAAATTTACTTTTTTTTTACAGTTCCTTCTTCGTGGAGAACAACCCTTATATATGAAATTTTTCACCCGAGACAAGTTTTGTATTCCTTTAGCCTAAAATCGAGGCTTTCCTCTTTGAAGAGTCGAACTTGGTGCAAGCGGTTACTCAAAATAAAATTGTCTTCTACATCCTCGTCTTCAGCATCTCGTGAAAAAAGAGCTTTTCCCCCCAGGATCAGAAGGCGTGATAAAAAAAGGAATGTAGGCGCGCAAGTTTAGCAAGTCGTAGAAGATCCTTGAATGTGTGAGTGTATGAGTGGGTTGCAAAAATCTAGAGGCGTAACACGCGCGATTCGCGAAAGGGATAGAGGAAGGGATGATTGAGGGTTGTGGGTTGAGGGTGTTAGGAAGATCCATGAGCCATATGAGTTTGGAGGAAAGAAGGCTTTAGGGGAAAGGAGAGTATCGAGGAAGATCCCTCGGAGAAGGTGAGATATAAAAATAAATATCTGGAAGAATGGGCTAAGCCTACTACATATCAATATACTGGTAGACGCCCTGATGGGAATCCCAGGTCCTGGCACAAAACGGCGTAGTCATAGTGTTACGTGTGGCCTTACGGCACTTTATATACTGCCAAGTAAGCCTCCACCCTATAACACATATACCGCGAACGGAAATTTAATCACGACTTTCCTCTTCGTTTTTCTCTCATACGTGTTGGCAGCCTGATCCGCCTTCGATTTCTACTCTCTTGGCTCCATCCTTCTTCACTCGGGGTCGATTCACCCCTTGCGGAGAGCTCTCGATCGTAGACGATTTATAAACGTCACTTCAAACCCCTGCAGTCCCCGATGACAAACTTGGTGGTTAATTGGAGACCATGAAAGTCAAAAGGTTCATGTCGGAAAATATTGAAAAATGAGCTCGAAACTAGATCTTTTGTGGTGGTCGTAGGTCAGGGAAAACGTGGAAACAGGGATAAGTCGTCAGGGAGTTTAAAAAAAATGTTGCAAAAGAATGGAAATTTTTAAATAAGTACATTAAAAAACTGTCAAGGGTATTAAATTTAAAATTCTTAAATTGTTTTATTCCGTTTAGAGAAGATTCTATGTTAAAAATTGTACAAGATTAAGATTCGAGTCTTTGAATATTAATAGTGAGGAAGAATGGAAAATTATTATGGAAAAGACTGGGGAATTTTGAAAATGAAGTTTTGTGGTCACACTAAAATAATATTTCTGTCAGAAATTCATTTAACTTGTATATCTATTTCCATTTCTTTATCTGGCATTTTTTTTACATTTAATGATTTGTTTTTACTAGAAATTATACTATTTGCTTCAAAATTCAACAATTTTTATTTTTGATGTTAATGTTTTGGACAAGGTAAATATATTCATAATTTAGATGATAATTTTTTTTGTCTTCTAGTCTAAAATCAATATATTGTCAATATTAATTTTTAAAATTGTGACAAAAACGCTCGTTAGCTTTGTTGGGATTCGAGTCCCTCTGAAACATTTTGATTTTAGACCAGTAAGTAAAAAACATCAAAATTATGCAACAATTTTGTTAGAAAGTTATTTATTTTATTGAAGATTTAACTTTTTTTTTAACATAGTTTTCTTTAGCCAAAGTTCAATTTTTTTATAAAAAATTAAAATTTTGTTAAAAATTAATATTTTGGTTTTGTAAATTTAATTGAAATCTATCTGGATTGAACATTCGTCCTTTTAGATTAAACTTCATCTCTCTGAATGGAAATTTCATCTATTTTTTTTACCAAAATGTAACTGCTAGGTGCCACATTAATCTTATTTAGTTAAAGATTAAACTATCTTATTGAGAATTTGTCTTTTTTGGTGAAATTCAAATGTTCTCTATTAAGAATAAAATTATTGTTTCGTTGAAATATGTGCTATCACATTATTCGTTAAAAATTCATCTTTTTTGTTTAAAAATTAAACTACTCAGTTGATAGTGTGTCAAATTTTTAAACAGCATTTTGTTTTGTTGAAGATTCGTCATTTTGGCTGAAAATGAATTTCGTTGGTTAAAACTTTAATCACTTTATTGAAAATTAATCTTTTTTAATGAAAATTTTAACAATTTGGATTAAACTTGAGCTACATTGTTAAAAATTATTTTTTTGGTTAAAAGTTCATCTTTTTGGTTAAGAATTAAATTTTTGTTTTTGAAAATTAATTTTTTTAAGTACAATTATTTTTTTTAATGGAAAATGTAACTTTCTTATTTTTGTTGAATACTTAATATTTTTAGTTGAAAATTCTTCTTTTTTGGTTGAAAAATAATGTTCTTGGTGTGAAGTTTCTTCTTTTTACATTCTCAACAGAGAAGTTATTATATTTTTTTATTAAAAATTCAACTGTTCAGTTAAAAATTAACTTTTTTTACAATTAAAAGTTTCACGTTAAAAGTTTAACTATTTCACAGAAAAAATTCGTCTTTTTGCTCAAAAATTTAACAATTTCAATTAAGTTTTTTCATCTTATTAGGTGAAAAGTTCATCCCTTCTGTTGAAAATATAAATAACTTGTTGAAATTTTTCGTTGTTGTTGACAGATAATTTTTTGTTAATAAAGATATGAGTTTATTTATTTTTGGTAGAGAATGAATCTTTTTGGTTAAAAATATTGTAATTTTTATTTTATGATTGATATCTTAGTAGAAATTTTATCTATGAAAAATTGATCTTTTATAGTAGCAAAGTTAAATGTTAAATATTACTTACATATAAGTTATTTAGATACTTAATTTTGCAAGAAGAAAATTCTGGTCGTTAAATAATAAAGTCAGAGAAAATGAAAAAATTGCCACAGAAAATCAGGGGAAAGGTAAGGAATTTTTAAAATGAATTTTTTCCAGCATCCTTTTTTTTCTGCGCTCAGTTTTTGAGTCTGGGGTTTGAGAAAATCTGTTCTTGTAGCAAAAAATGGTTGACACAGAGTTATATTAACCCTCCGAAGTTTGTAAAGCCAGAGGTTAGCACAAAGTAATTTTCACCCCAAGCGAAGTGAACTTTGTTAGTCGCTTAACAAAGCCTACGACAAAATACCATTAAATTTAATACATTTGGCTTGGTGGAAGGAAAGGTAAATTGGAATTGAAATTAATTTTCATTTATGATTACAGAATTTGAGAAAAGTGAATTTTTCTTTCTCGTGTAATATCTTTTTGATTATTTATTAAATTGTTTTTAATATTTGTAAGTTTTTTCTTTTTCATAACATTGCCTTTGCACATAACAGAGATATAGATTATTATGCTTAAAAAAATATATTAAAATTTATTCAAAATCGCATATTTTTCTGTTATACGCATTTCAATTTAAGGAGTCGTCAGTTGCAAATATTTAAGATACAAGAATGTTTAAATCAGAATTTTCAAAATTGAACTATTCTAACAAAAAAACATTCACATATCTTTAAAATGCAGAGCTGGCAAATTTAATAATTTTAAATTATAAATCTATTTTCAAAATTTAAGAATTTAGAAAAAAACCTTTTTAAGTCTAAATACTTTTAAAAGTGCGTATCCGAGCATCAGTAAAAAATTATTTAAAAATATTTCAGAAACAAAAATTGTTTAGCGTAATAAATTGAACGTTAATAGAAGTTTAAAAACTTAATATTGGAAATTGGCAGACAATATGATCCCAGAAATAACTAAGAGTCTTAAGTGACAAAATTACTTGAATAAAGAGTTTTGGAAATTTTCCAACGTGATGTTGTAAAAATAGTATTTTCAAATTCAACTTTTTTTGTATTTAATTTATGATTAAAAGGTGAACTTTCAGGAATGCCAAGTTTCCAAATTTAAGATTTTATTTTAAAAGCTTTTAACTCACAGATCAATACATTCTGAACAAAGTGAAGTTATTTTTGTGTTGTTGAAAGACTAAAAAATATGTTAAGAACGTAAATTTTTAGCAAGAATTTAATGGTATTTTCAAAGCTATTTAGAGATTTTAAATAATTTTAAAAGATTTAAACAGCTTGAATAAATTACCTAACACAATTTTAGAGAGAATCTCCAATTTGTATGGGGGATTTGCTATGAAGAATTTAGAAGCATTCTAACAGATTTTAAGCGAGTGAAAAGGGTTTTAATTTTTCGCTGATTTTTCCAGCCTTTAAATACCTTTAAAGGTTTTAATCAGATTCGAGAGATTTTTAAGTGGATTTTAAAATATTTTAAGAAATACTCGATGTATTTTAAGGATTTATAAACTATTCTGCGAATTTAAAGGGATGTTCAGAAAATTAGGGATTTTAAGACATTTTGAATTATTTCAGAATAATTCCTGGTATTTAAAAGGGCTTTAGAGGATCTTATGTAATACCTACGGAAGCATTTTCATGAATTTGGAACGATATCTGGAGATTTTAACGAGGTTTCAAAGATTCGAAGGGATTGAAAGCGATTTCTATAGATTTCCAACGATTATCAAATATTTAAAAATTTTTTTAGGGTTTTAACGGATTTGAAGAAATTAAAAGGGGTTTTAATGTTTTCAAATGATTTTACCAGATTTTGAATGCCTTTAAGGGTATGACCAGATTTCCGGATATTTTACTGGATTTCAAATAAATTTAAGATATAAATTGATATAACCAGGTTCTGCATACCATTCTTTTAATAAAAAAAAAACTTCCCTAACATGATAGGATTTGGAATTCTTCTATAGAATTTGGAATATGGAACCTACCTTTAGGTAAACAGAATGAACTAAGAGTGCAATGCTCTCAAACGATTCTCAATTTCCTAAATTCTCCTTTCTTAAATAAATAAAAATTTCAAAATAATTTAGATTTCAACCCAGCTTTAAAATTTATTAAAGAAAACCAGGATTTAATGTTTCTAAATGCCGATAACGGGAATACTACTGTTGCACTGAAAAAGTCTGAATACATAGAAAAAATGATGTCACTTTTATCAGACCCATCCAAATTCAGAGATGTAAATTTCGAATACATCTCTACCTCTGAAAAATCCAACAATATTTTAATAAGCAGATGGGATCGCAAAGTATATATTTCTTCACAAAAAGCTCAAGAACTCAAAGCAAATGCTACTGTTATCCCTAGAGCATATGGATTACCAAAAATTCATAAACCTGGAAATCCTCTCAGATTAATTGTATCCACTATAAACAGCCCTACCTCTAAATTAGCTAAATACCTTTCTAACATTTTGAAAGTTGTCACCGAAAAATCAGAATTTCGTGTTAAAGACAGTTGGCTATTTGTAAATTATATAAACTCTTTTAAAGTTCCTGATCAACATTTTTTTGTTTATCTAGATGTGGTAAATTTATTTCCATCTATCTCTATTAATTTATCTCTACAATGCATCGAAAACAAATGGGATGAAATTGCTCCTTACACTATCATACCAAGAGATGACACATACATTAAATGTATTAATAAAAATTTTAAACAAATGGAAGGAGTAGCCATGGGTTCTCCACTCTCACTCCGCTTTCTTGAAACTGACTGTCTGTTAAATTTGAATTTTGAAGTTCCATTTTATAGAAGATATGTAGACGATATTTTTATAATAATTCCAAATCACAAATTAGATCAAGTTTTAGAAACCTTTAACTTTTTTGATTCAAACATTAAATTCACTTATGAAAATGAGCAAAATTACACTCTTAACTTTTTAGATTTATCAATCACTAAAACAAATAACGGAAATATTTTTACTAATTGGTATCATAAAAAGATTCGGTCTGGTAGATACTTACATATTTATCTCAACATCCTCGGTCACAAAAGAACGGAATGATTTTTGGTCTCATAGATAGAGCGATTAAACTTTCCTCATATAATTTTAGATCACAAAATATTAAATTAGTACAAAAAATTTTAATCGATAACCGCTTTCCCTTCAATATCATTAATAGATTAATTAAAATCAGGGTCAACAACATATAACTGATAAAATTTCTTCTATTTCACAATTTCAACAAAGAAATGTTGTTTACAAATTTAATTGTTTGAATTGTAAAGGTTGTTACATTGGACATACAAGTAGACCTCTACATCTTAGAATTAAAGAACATACACGTCGAAATGTTAATGTAGATAACATGACTGCTCTTTAAGGACACAGAATTGAAACTGGATACGATTTTGATTTCACACATCCTAAAATTCTAGCTCAAGACAAAAAATTCAAAAAACGCTTAACCATTGAATCATTTTTTATCAAAAAAGAAACAAAATCTGTTAATTTAAGATTTGAAAATTCTAAATTATCTGACTTCTATAGCTCATTATGTAATTTTTAAAAAAACTTTGGGTTTATTATTTAAACTTAATTTCACTTTTATTTCCTTATTTCTACATACATGAAAAAGAAATTTCTTATTTAACATTTTCAAGACACTTCAATTCCTGGAGCCCTTAAAGAACACGTTCCTGAGTTCGTAATTAGGTTTGATTTTAAATACACAAGTTTTAGTTCACGACGTACAAGATGACTATGCAATTCACTGTCAAAATCTCTTAAAGATTTTATCTTCAGCCTCAACATAAATTTTAAAAGTTTCTTTAATATTATCTAATAGTGAGAAGGTCGTCACTTGCAACATTTTCACTCATTTGTTTTCTGGTAATAATACGTTTTAATTTTAATACACAACCCTTTCTCATTATTAACCTTAAATCTATTTTCTTTGAACCAGCGTATTATATACGTAAATCAGTATTTCAGTATTTTATTTTTATTACATTAAAACAGTATTTCAGTATTTTATTTTATCGATTACACAGATTTTTTATTGGAAACATGTCTGAACAGCAATGATAATTTACTAATGTTGATAAGTTGCACCTTCTCCACTATTATTACATGGATAATGATAATTGACTGCACTCTAATGTGTTCCAAAAACTTAACTGTCACATTGTATGTCTTCTCACTAAAATGTATCTCAGGTAAAAATCTTTTTACTTTTATTAATTTTAATTTCATTTTTAACTTTTCCCATCAAATACATGCTTCGATATTGAGTTAGGTTCGCTATGAATATTTATATATTAATCTTGTTTAATTATTTTTGCTTTAAACGGAAAAAAACCTTTTATATGTATTATTTTCACTTTGATTTGTGGAAGTTGTTTTTTATAATAAAGGTTTTCTTTAACAGGCTTGATAAGGGACTGTACTAAGTCCGAAACGTCGCCAATTTGTAATTTCAAACTTTTGTTTTCATTCTTGGACCTTCTAAATCGGAAACTATAGATAATATCAACTGAGGAAACCATTCCGAAAGATTCATACGGATATCGAAATATATCACAGTATTTGACGGCTTTAATCGGATTATAAGGGTTTTTTTATGGGATTTTGAATATTTAAAGCCATTAAAAATATTTTCACAGGTTCTAAAGGGTTTATGGGAATGTACAACTAGCTCAATTGGTTTAAAGGCATTTCAAAAGATTATGTGCACTATCCAAGGAACTTAAAGCATTCAAAAGAATTTTTAACATGTTTTAAAAAGTTATAAGCTATTCACAACATTTTCATATACATTCACAGGACGTTAAATACTTGCTAAGATTTTCAGGGATTCCATGAGATTTCATGAAAGGTGTACACCAGATTTAAAAAATGGTTTAGTTCCTCGACGTGTATTTATTGCGCTTATTCAAAATGAATTATTACATAATAAAAATAAATAATACAAATAATGATATAATATGTATAATTGCATGAGAAATAATTTTTCCAGCGAGAATAGGAGAGTAAGAAAATAAAGTGGAAAGGTTTATCAAAATAGTTGATTTTTTCAAGTTAAATTTTCAGTCAAGAAAATTAATTTTAAACAAAGAACAATATATTCAATTGAATTGGTCAATTGTCAACATAAAATTTACATTTCAACCAAATAGTTGAAATTTGTATCATAACAGTTGCGTTTCAAAAAAACATATATTCAATCAAAGGGTTGAATTTTCAACAGAAATCTTAATTTTTAAACAAATAGTTAATTTTCGTATCAAAATAGTTAAATTTTCAAGACTGAACGATAATTTTCAAGCAAAATCATCTGCCAATCCACTTTTTAATTTAATTTTTAGAAATTGTAAACATTCGATCTTAGTTAAAATTTTGAATCTTGTTAATATATTTTAAAATGTTTAAATCGAAAATAAATACTTTTGTGCTGATTTTTATAAATGTATAGTATGTTGAGTTAATTTCAAAATACACTATTATTATGACAATTCCGAGTTTCTAATATTATTGGTCGAGTTTGATCGGAAGTTATACATGATAAGGTATGATTGGTAACAAATGCATGCACGCGAAGTTGGATTTAGAATATGCTACGAAAACGAAAGAGACCGGTAACAATATTTGAAGTTCTTGTATGAGCTTGCATGAACTTTCAATTATATTAATGAAAAAAGTTTTTCTGTGAAAAGCCGTGTTTTCAAATATCATAAATGATACTATCTTGCGTACTCTTCGTTATATTATAGGTATTTAATATTATTAGCCAACCTATTCTTCTCGATTTAAGGAGTCTTTTTCGTTCTTGCATCAATTTAGAATTATATAAATAAAAAAATGTAATTGTAAAAAATATTTTTTTCATTGTTTTAAACTAACATAACTTTTTTCTTACTCTTTAATTAAATGCATTAATATTATAAGTCAATCGATTCGGAACATGTTGACTAATCTTCTATATTTTTCTATCAAATTAAATTATATTAATGAAAAACTTTTATGATTAAGAAACCCATTTTGAAAATGTTATAAAGTTTGACGAGTCTTAAGATACTTACGGTAAAAAATAAGTTCACAGAAAAGTGTGATATCCACACACACACATCATTTTCGAAATGGTTACCCTTATAAAACTTTCTCCATGAGAAAGCTAAAATAATTAGAAAGGGTTTCCTTAATTTCCGATAGATTACAACATCAAAAATATATACAGTCAGTAAAAATGTTCAACATAACTTTAAATACTCGCATTTCATGTTCTCTATCTTCCATTTAAGGTCATGCGATGAGTTGGTTCACGTGACTGGATTTCCACCTTACCGAAACTTTTCTTATTTCCTGACTTATTTTCACACGAAGCGTTATATTGAGTTGAACATTTGCGATAACAAATAAGAGGCACTATCAAAGGTGGGTCTAATCCTAAATTTGAATACTTATGAAAAAAGTTTTTCTTTGTAAATATGTTTCTTTTTTGCATTTCTCATAATTAATCAAATTTAAGCCCAGATCCAACTTTCTTAGTGTTTCTTATTTATTATCCCATATTTTCAACTCGATGTGGCATTTCGTGTGAAACAAAGTTCGGAATTAAAAAAAAGTGTCGGTGAGGTAGCAATCTGGCCACATGAATCACTCGAATAATCGATATAATTTTACTATCCATATTAAATTTTTACGGATACCATGTCATTAAATCTGTATTACAACGTAAAAAGTGCATCCGAGGGGCTAGTCACCGCGGCAATCGTATGATTTCCACCTTTTTCGAAAGCATGTGGCAATCGCCGTTATTCAGTGTCTGTCAGTGTCAGTCATCGTGGAAATCGTGACAATCTTGAGAGCGAGGTAAATATATCATCGCATGCGCAAAAGTGGATTGAAAGCGAGAAGCAAAGTACAAAAATCAAAACATTGAAATCATTAAAACACGATTATTAGTTTTTTAATGACTAGTCTTCTTAATTGATTAATAATGTAATGCTAGCAGTAAAAATATGAAACAGACAGTGCACCATCATAGTAACTATATACAATATTACAATTTCTTATTCTTGACATGCTCCATATTAAACAAAGTAGAATTATAATTCATTTAAAAAAACGATCTGAATTATAATCATTTCATTCAGCTATCAAATATGTATTAGAATTTGAGCTCAAAAATTTGCAGTTTAATAAAAGTTATAACTACACTACCGTCGGAAATTATGAGATCGATTGACGCAAGCACTATTATAAATCACTGCTGGCTTTGAACCATGATAACTCAGCGAAAAAAATGATAGAGCATTTAAAAAAAACAGTTAGAAAGCCTATGAAATTCCACGGCTGCGTGCCCAGAGGACGGCCGGCTACTATAAAAATGGGTTCACACTCACACCCATCCAACGCAACGCTGCTGAAGACTGCTCTCAACATAAAAACATCAACCCAAGACGACTCTCTCGGTTTCACCCCCTCCCCCTCCTTCCCATTCCTTGCCTAATAACTGAAGTTTGGTGGGACGTAAGTTATAACTACAGTCTCCACCATATGAAGAATT
>JAAAKG020133566.1:0-14130 GCA_010014905.2 Druon quercuslanigerum | reverse complement strand
CCAAAAAAAGCCCAAAATTCTGATGCAAAGAAATTTGAAAATTTCGATTGTGGAGGTGCTAGCTTGATGGACCTGAGTTCATACCATGCGTAGATTCGATATGTGTAGTATCGACCGGGCCCCGCATATTCTAGTCTTAAATAGAGTAATTTAAACGTAATAAAAACAGTGTATATAAAATATCGCATGTTTAAAGAAAAAGGGGGAAAAAGAGAAATTTTTTAAAAACAGGGAAAAGGCTTGATTTAAAAAAGGGGAAAGCAGGGGAATGGGGGAAGAAATGAATGCTAAAGCGATATTAGTTTTTTAAAGCATATTTTATATTTTTGTTGCTCGTTTTGAATATTCTCATTCTTTTCAAGAAGACGAAATACATTTAATACATTAAAAATTATCCTAGGACACGATGGCAATAAATTAATGAAAAGGAATTATTTTTGTAAAGCTTACTTTCCTGACCCTGGTTTTTGTAAACCATGAATTTGAAGTAATGAATAAATTTTTACGAAAAATATTTTCACACTAATATGATCTTTAAAAAATGTCACAATTCCAGATAAATATGGCTTTTATTTACATTTGTCACAGTTTTTTTTAATTCAAGGACATTGTAAAATGCGTGCCAATATTCATTTGTTATAGGGAAAACCACCCTACAGTAGATAAAAATTTACAGTAGCTAACATTAATTATCTGAAAAACTGGCAGGAAATATTGATTATTTTTGTTCGTATAATATTTCGGCAAGGATACTATATTGTCTGACAAAGTTTCATTGCTATATTGTATTTAATTAATTTGTGAGAACAAATCATTTATTTATAAATCGAAAAGAATTCGCCTTGTCTTTATTCATACTTTTTATCTGAATGAAACATTCTTGTGAAATGTTTGTTCACAAAGCTTTTGTTATTTGTTAATTATAAATATTTGAAAATTATTTTTTGTTATTTAATTTCTTATCAGTAGATAACCAGCAGTAGATAACCAACAGTAGATAATCGAAAATTAAAAAAAAATATTCACTGACAAAATTGGCATCTATACGATGGTCTCGCAATTTTTTCAACTTAGTCGTTGTATTTTTATGTTTATTATGATTTTAACTTTTGAATTCCAGTTTTAATAAATCATTATCTAAAAAAAATAGTTGCAACTTTTAGTTACCAAGAAACCCAGAATATTTAATTGTTTTAGAGAATCTCTAATAAAAAATAAACTAGGAAAATATATAATTCATAGGACTATCGTATGTAGAATCTTAGCACTCTTCTGCTATTATATTCTGTGCTATATCAGATGTTATCATAAATTTGAGCTTTTATGATATTTAGTAAAATATTTAAACTATAATTTGCCAAATAAACTTATTTTAATTGCAGGTCACTAATAATAAATTGTATAAGTCTCAAGATATTCAATTTTCTCTCATGTACAGGAGCAATTTCAGAAACGAATATATATTAAAGGATAGAGGTGTCAAAATCATACTCCTAATAAAATCTAATAAGAATTATTAATACAGGTAATTTACTAACTTCCCAATATTTTATTTTTTAGGAATATAGTCATTAAAGAGGTAAGCTTTGTTTGAATTTAAAAATATTTCCTTTTGTAAACTGGTGCACTTATATGCTATTGAATTTTTTCCTATCTACTGTAGGGTGGTTTCCCTATATTTTAAATATGAAAAATTATTGTTTTCAGTAAAAACTCAATAAAAAGTGTCTCCGGACGTGGTGGCCTATGATGAAATCCATTCATATCCTGAAATTGGAATTAGTCAAACGATTATTAAATTTTGTTTCTCTCTTTAGGAATAATAAGTAAAATCTTTATTCCTGAAAATCTTACATCTATTATTTAAAAGGTCGCATAGTAGAGGAAAATGAAGAAAATTAGTTGGCCGCCACAAATCCTTACGAAACTGATCGAAATTTTGTTTGAATACTCAGAAGACTGTCCTCTTTAACGTGAACCTGCAGAGAAGAAGAAAAAAAATTATTTTGTAAATATACATACAGAAGTGTATATCTTCTTATTTCTTATGTATCAGTCATAATGCACAGCAGTTAATAATGACTAAGCTCAAACTAGAATACTTTAATACAAACAACATACCACAAGCCCACAAACTTCAAGCTCATAAAACCCAAGTACACACATCCGAAACTTAAATATTTCAAGCCCACAGATCCCAAGTCCACAAAACCGAATGCCACAAAATCTAATTCCACAAAATTCCCAAGCGTGCATAACCCTATCCCACAAAACCTAATTTCACCATTCTCAAGCTCACACACCCTAAGGCCGCAAAATTTAAGGCCAAAAAACTGAACCCCACGCATCTCAAGTCCGCGAATTTCAAGCACTCAAAATCTAAGCCCGCGAATTTCAAGCACAAACATTCTAAGCCCGCAAAACCCAATACCACAAAATATAATTCCACAAAATCCCAAGCGTACAAAACCCTATCCTACAAAACCTAATTTCAAAATTCTCGAGCTCACAGACCCTCATCCCACAAACTTCAAGGCAAAAAAAAACCAATCCCACGTATTTCAAGCCCACGAATTCTGAGAACACTAAATACAAGCCCGGGAATTCCAAGCACAAACAATCAAAGTCCACAAAACCCAATGCCACAAAATCTAATTCCACAAAATCCCAACCGTACAAAACCCTATCCTACAAAACCTAATTTCATCATTCTCAAGCTCACACAACCTAAGCCCACAAACTTCAAAGCCTAAAAAACACAACCTCGCGCATCTCAAGCCCACGGAATCCAAGCGCACAAAATCCAAGCCCGCGAATTGCAAGCATAAACAATCTAAGCTCACAAAACCCAATGCCACAAAATCTAATTCCACAAAATCCCAAGCGTAAAAAACCCTATCCCAAAAAACCTAATTTTACAATTCTGAAGCTTAAACACCCTAAGCCCACAAACTGAAGGGCCCAAAAAACCCAATCCCACGCATCTCAAGTACACGAATTCCAAGCACACAAAATCCAAGCCCGCGAATTTCAAGTACAAATAATCTAAGCCCACAAAATTTATTGCCACAAAATCTAATTCCACAAACTCCCAAGCGTACAAAACCCTATCCCACAAAACCTAATCTCACAATTTTCGAGCTCAAACACCCTAAGCCCACAAACTCAAGGGCCCAAAAAACCCAACCCCACACATCTCAAGCCCACGAATTGTAAACACACAAAATCCAAGTCCGCGAATTCCAAGCACAAACAATCTAAACCACAAAATCTAATTCCACAAACTGCCAAGCGTACAAAACCCTATCCCACAAAACTCATCAAACACAAACCTACAAACTCCAGGGCCTAAATATTCAAAGGCCTTAAGGATAATAAGTTATTTATATCAAATCACCTAAAAATACGTTAAAATAACCTCATTTGGCGGTTAGGTTTCATTTTAACATACTTAGTTTACTTACTACAGTCTTCAACACATAATTTAGGAATATTTTGAATTAAAATATGCCTACGCACTCTTCTTGTGTTCGCTTTTGGAATTTTTTCACTTATTTTGTTACTTTTTCAATTATTAATTAAAGTATTTTTGACGTTAGGCGCTTTACATTTAAACGCAGGAGATTTTGAATAAATCCGCTTTAGGACCTAAAATTAATGGGGCGCCATTTATGACACACCTTGTTTAGATAAAATAAATAAATAAAATAAATAAAATACATTCAATAAGTTTGTTCTTCCTTCAAAAGAAAGTATTCTCTTTTAACAGAAGCTTACAAAACAAAAACAAAAAGACACAATTAAGTGCCTCAGGGTTTGTTCGCTTAGAGTATTAGGTTTTGTGAGTGTAGATTTGCTGGCGTTGGAATTTGTGAGTTTGGGCTTTGAATAAGTAAGCCCTGTAGTTTGTAAGTTTGGATTTTATGAGTTTTAATTGTGTCGGCTTAAGATAAGTAAGCTTGAGGTTTGCGGGTTTGGGCTTTGCGGGCTTGGAATTTGTGTCCGTGGTATTCTTAGACTTGGGATAAGTAGGACTGGGTTTTGTGGGCATGGGATATGTGAGCTTAAGAATTATGAAATTAGTTTCTGTGGAGGTTTTTATAGACTTGGGATTTTGTAAAATTGAGTGCTTGGGATTTGAGGGCTTGACATTTGTGGGCTTCTGATATTTAGGTTTGGGATATGTGGGATCGGATTTTATAATCTTGCAGTTGGTGGGCTTAGGGTATGGGCGATTGGGAATTTTAAATTTAGGTTTTTTTATATAGGTTTTTGTAGGCTTGGGATTTTGTGGAATTGGGTGCTTGGGATTTGTGGGCTTAACAATTGTGGGCTTGTGATATTCAGGTTTGAAATATGTGGGATCGGATTTTGTAAGCTTGAAGTTGGTGGGCTTATTTGGGATTTTATTAAATAAGGCTTTGTGGAATTGAGTTTTGTAGGCTTGGGATTTGTGGACTTGGGATTTATCATCTTAGCATATTAATTTTTGGGATATGCGAGGTAAAGTTTTGTCAGCTTGGAGTTTGGAGGCTTGGAAGATGTGAGCTTGGGAATTGGGAAATTAGGTTTTGTGGGAGAGCGTTTTGTAGGCTTGGGATTTTGTGGAATTGGGTTTGTCGGCTTGGAGTTTGTAGGCTTGGATTTTTTGTACTTGGAGTACGTGGGCTTGGGATATGTGGGGTTGGGTTTTCTGATACCTGGAGTTTGGGGGCTTGTGATATTTAAGCTTTGGAATTATGAAATTAGTTTTTATAGGATAGGGTTTTATAGACTTGGGATTTTGGGAAATTAGATTTTGTGGGCTTAAAACTTTTGAGCTTGGAATTATTTAGGTTTGGGATATGTGGTGTTTGGTTTTTTTGACTTGGAGTTTGTGAGATTGTGGTTTGTGGTATGTTGTTTGCATTAAAGTAGTTTAGTTTGAGCTTATACATTAATAATAATTTTATTATTAATGCACTCACAGCAATTGCAATTGCGAAAACTTTACATATTTACAATCAGAAAAGTATTTAGTTCAATCAACAAAATGTATCCAGCATAAAGTATGATTCTTATATAGACCACAAAATATTTTATTAACCAAACTAAACTTTTTGAATTTTTTAACCAAAGCTGTTGGTATTTGAAGTATTTGGTTAATCAAACAAAAAAAAGTATGGTCAATCAAATCTATGTCATGTATATCCAAGAAAGCATTTGTTTGTGGTCAACAAAATTTGTTTCCCAGTCTACGTTTAAAACAAGATATCATTAAAAACAAGAGTCTAATTTTCTCCTCAGAAGTTTTCCTACATTTTTTTATTTCCACTCTAAAGCGTTTTAAAATACCGCACATAAATAAATATATATGTTGGTGCTTATGGCATTGATGTGCGAATCAACACAAATGTGGCTCTTATTATTCTTTCAAATTCTTACGCTTTTCTACTCGCTGTCTCTTTCGTTTTTAATAAACAGAAACGCCTGACAGTCGAACTAATACGATCGTTTCTCAGATCGTTATTGTGTCAATTTCGAGCAAGAAATGTGCAGCCACGCATGTACATAGAAGGTATGATTGTGCATACATACGCTCGACACATGCTCGCTTTAATTCAAGACTGCTGAATCTAGATAGTGAACCCTACTTTGCAGGCTAAGGGGAACATGTTAATATGCCAATGACATCGGAATAAGGACTATCGTTCTTTTCACATCAGTGTCTTTATTGAGTTCTATCTTCCCAAAAGCATCTTCTCTTATTAACACTTCAAAAAACGTCTCTATTCCTTCCTCACAGAGGGATGTTTGAGTTCGAAAATATATATATTTTTTAATTTCTGCGTGTGTAACTATTTCTGTTCACCATATCTGTAAAAGTAAAACAGATCATCAAATTTTAACAAATTGTAGCTTCGACTAATATCCAGGTCTGATAGGATTTTGAGCTAAATCGGCCATTTACAGTTTTTTACGTTTAGATATTTTAAGCAAAGTACCCTCTTTATGTGAGAAAACTTTTTTTGATATTCAAAATAGGGCAATCATATATGTAGTGTAGTTGTTTGCGTCCTTGAGTCGCATCGATTAACATTAGCTGAAACTTTCATGCACGTTTGTTCGAGTATTATTCCACGAACTGTTATAACCTACCAATTTCCTTTTAAACTTTTAATTAAATTATTTCCCTTGTTTATAAGAGGATTTTTTTTATATTGGGCATATAACAGCATCTGATGTAAATGTTTGCGTCTTCGTGATGCTTGGGTTGATCTACTGACTAGCATTCGATGACCATTCTTTATTAATCAATAGCTACTTAAAAAGTTTTTGGAAAATTAACTGTTTCTGTAAAGAAAACTTTGGGTATAATTTAGAATATAACACTAACGCAAGCTAAAATATTGTTTAATGTAAGAGAAAATGTTAATTGACATTTTGGTGGGCTCTGTGATTTTATAAAAATAAGATTTTTGGTGGGACAAAAACTAGGAAATATGCTAGTAAAGCCTTTTTTAATTTTTATTTTCTACATTTACAACAAAAATTCTTAGATAATTTATAATGTTATCGAAATAAAAAAAATGTAGTAGTTTTATTTTGAGCCGAATAGCAGAATTTTCAAACAAAACAAAAATTAAGAAGAAAGTCGAATTTTTAAGCCGAAAAGTTCAATGTTTGGGAATAAAGAGTTTATTTTGGGTCAAGGGAGATGAATTTGCAATCAAAAAAGAGGAATTTTTAACAATATTGTTTAAACAGATTGATGAATTTTTAGAAAACAGTTAAATTTTCAAACAGAAAAGTTCAATTTTCATGAATAAATTTCACTTTGAGGCAAGAGAGATGAATTTTCTTACAAAAATAAAAATTTGCAAATAAATAGTTAAATTTTTCAACAAAAAGATGATTATCAAAATAGTTGTCTGTTCAACAAAATAATTAAATCTTCAAAAAGATGGTTGCTATTTTTACTAAATAGCTGAACCAATTAACCAATTTAACCAATAAGATTAATTTTCCATAAAGAGATGATTTTTCAGCCAAATAGTTAAATTTTTCACTGAAAAAAAATAAACTTTTAACGAAAAATGTAAAAAATTTCAACAATCAAAAAACGAATTATCAACCAGGTGATCTTTAAGCAAATAGATGGATTTTCAAGAACAAATATTAATTTTCTGCGCAAGTAGACAAATTTTTAACCAAATTTTAACAAACTCCAGATAAAGTCGAATATTTTAGAAAACAGTTTACATTTAAACCAAATTTTTTTTTTTAAACAAGAAACCTAATTTTCTGTCAAGAAAGACGAATTTTCAACAAAATAGTTACATTTTCAAGTAAAAATAAAATAATTTTAGGAAAAAATGGATTGGTTGAATTTTAAGTTTAAAACCGAATTTTAAACAATAAATAAAAAAATTAATTTTCAAACAGTTAAATTCATTTAAAAAAGGAGTATTTTTCACAAAGAAGTTTATTTTCAACTAAGTAGTTGAATTTTAAACTAACATGTAATAGTTAATATTACTACCAAAAATATTTATATTTGAAAATATTCAATTAAGGAAATTTCAATTTTTAATCAAAAATTGATTAGTTACATCTTCAGTGAAAAAAATTAAATCTCAACTTAAAACAAAAAAATTTTTAGCAATATAGTTTAATTTATCAGTAAACAGATTAATTTGTATATAAAATGATGAATCCTCAAACAAAAAAATATTTTTAAGAAAGGATTTAACCTTCAACCACTTATTAAAATTTTCTACCAAAAAGTTTTATTTATTACCACAAAGATTAAGTTTCTACCGAAGAAAGATTACTTATCAACAATATAAATGAACTTTGCTTATGAATTTTTTAACAAGATGGTTGAATTGTCAACCAGATATATAAATCTTTATCCAAAAAATAAATTATTAACAAAGCAGTTGAACTGTCAACTAAGTAATTAATTTTATAACAAAAATTTTTTAGATTGGATTTGTAAGACAGCAGTTCATTTCATTTTTACGAAAATTATTTAATTTTCTATCAAATTGATGAATATTGAAACTAAACAGAAGAAATTTATAGAAAGCAATTGTACTTTCAACTGGTAATTATTAATAATTAAAAAAGTAAATTTACAAGCAAAAGCGAAATTTTTAACTAAACATTTAATATTTAAAATTCCAACCAAAAAATATTTTAATTTAAAAGAGAAGATTTTTTAAGCAGAAAAAATTTCAAGTTTAAAAAATTTATATTTTTAGTTAAAAAGGGAATGTTTTCTGCGAAAAAATTAATTCTCAAGCAAATAGAAAATTATTATTTTTTGCAAAATAATTCAATTTTCAACCAAAGAGATGAATTCGCGTACAAAATGATGAATTTTTAACCAAAAATATATTTTCAAGGAAAGTGATTAATATTCAACCATGCAGTTGAATTTTTAATTTAAAAGTGAATTTTTTACCAAGAACATTCATTTTCTACCAAAAAAGATAAATCATCAATTAAAGACATGCATTTTTAAACAAACACTTGAATTTTTAACTAAAATCAAATTATCTTTAGCTAGATGCAAAGCCATGCGTTTTCTCAAATCGTTATACAAAATTTTAGGCGATTTGAAAACATTTAAAGGGATTTAAAAAATTTCAAGGAATTTCCAAGAAATTTAAGTAATTTAGAAAAAATTAATTCGTTTGAAAATACTTTCGGAAGAGTTGAAAGAATTTGAAAGGATCATATTGCTTCATATTTTTTTACTCTTCTGGGTTACACTAAATAAAAAAATATATATTTCAGACAGTTTTATAATTTTGTTATTCTCAAAAATCCTATTTTCTAAAAAGATCCATTTTTTGACAATTATCCCTTAAAATTAAGAAAAAGTAACTGAATATCCCTTCATTCATTTACTTTTTTATTTTATTTTACTGAATAAAAGTTCCGAAAAACTTTCCTGAAAATTAAGGCTGAAATAACATCCAGTATTGTACAAATTCAAATTTCGTAAATTTTGCATGTTATTCTCTCCTCCAACTCCTGCTCAGCTGCAGAATAAATAAAATAATTTATAAAATTACTTTACTTTCAATCGGAATTATTTTTTTACATTCTTATCATTTATGATTGAAAAAGTATTAGAATTGTCGGAAATTTGACAGGACAGTTTTTTAACGGATCTTTAAGTTTCGAGACCCCCTGATTCCGAAAATCAAGTTTTTGCGATGGCGTCTGTCTGTCTGTCCGTGCGGGCGTCTATCCTTAAACATGATAACTCTCGAAAAAATGAACGGATCAAGTCGATCTTTGAGACACTTTTTTTAGGTCCTAGAAGAAAGAACAATTTGTTAGCCAACCATTTTCTATTAAAATTCAAAAAGTGAGCGCATTTTGAAAATTGTTGTCACCACTTTTTTTCTGAATTTAAAAATTCTATGTGCGGATATTTATAGAATTAGAAAAGGCAAACAATTTATACAAATGCCTTTTTTCAATAAAAAAAATATTTTCAGAGTTATGACATTTTCAACATTTTTTAAATCACTCGAAAATCAAAATTTTAAGCCAAAAAACGCACGATATGAAAAAAAGTCAAGAGAAGAAAACCCTTTCTTTTTGATAGCCCTTCAAGATTATTACAACAACTTTTGAATTATCTTGAAAAATCAAAAATTCAAATGTTGATTCTGATTAACAAACTGCTATATTAAAAAAAATTCCGTTTTTCTCCAAATTTTTAAAGATTTTTAATTGGACACTGCAATTTGTAAAAAGCAAAAAAAAGAATCCTGGTAAGTGTAAAAAAGTTCCTGGTCTTATCCGTAATCTATTAAAATTCTAAAGTACCCTTACAATTTACCCCCATAAAAAGCTTTTTTTACGGTATCTCTGCTTCTAAGCAATTTTTTTTTGAAAATTAATTGGAGATTGTTTATTATCGAACGTCCATATTATGTAGAGCATTTTGATTTCTAGGGGTTGCATCTCTTATTTTTTATAAAGGTTATCATGATTTTTTTCCAAATCCAGCGATAAAATAAAGTAATTTTTCCATGTACATGTATGCAAGTTGATGGCATCAAAACCACCCCTAAAGTTCTCCCTCAAATAATTTCTTCCCGATAGCTCTGATTCTAAATAAATAAGTTTTTAACCAAATGGAGATTGTTTATTATCAAAAGCCGACATTATTTACAGCATTTTGAACCCCCCTTAGAGGGTGCAGGCCTAGTTTTTCATTAGGCGATAAGCACCCCTAAAGTTCACCCCCAAATAATTTTTTACCGAAACCTCTGATTCTAAATAAATAAATTTTTAACTATATGGAGATTGTTTATTACCGAAAGCCGACATTATTTACAGCATTTTTAACCCCATCAGAGGGTGCGTCCCTTATTTTTCGTTAGGCGATAAGCACCCCTAAAATTCACCCTTAATTTTTTCTGAGAATTCCTCTTTTATTATGCAATTTCTTTAGGCCTAGTTGTGGATAGATTATTATTAAGTGGCGATATTAAATACAGCAATACAAAATATTAAATACAGCATTTTAAAATTACTATTAGCAATAAAATTACTCAATATTTTGCCAGTTTATCTGGTTAAGCTAAAGTAATTAAAAAGATTTCAAGGGAATTTCTGAGGATTTACAAGTTTTCAAAAGAATTTCTAAAGAACTTTAACTGATATCGCGGGAGTTTTTGAGATTCCAAATAATTTAAGTAATTTAAAAATATTTTAAAGTGTCTCATTAAGGTTATTTGAAGATTTTTTTCCAGATTTTCAAATTGTATGTAATATCACAGGATTTCAAGAGAATTTAGAACATTTAAATGCAATTTCCAAGAATTTATTCAAAAAAATAAAAGAATTTCAAAGATTTGAAGATATTTTCAAATGTTTAAAGGCATTTTCAACCATTCTAAAAACTTAAAAATATTTTTAAAAATTGTAAAGATTGCTACACAAAATTTTAGGCGATTTGAAAATATTTTAAGGGTTTTTAAAAATTTCAAGGAATTTCCAAGAAATTGAAGTAATTTAGAAAAAATTAATTCGTTTGGAAAGACTTTCGAAAGGGTTGAAAAAATTTTAGAGGATCTATAAGGTTTACAGATATTTTTAAAGAATCTCAAGGAATTTTAAAGAGATTTTAAAGGATTTTATCAGATTTCGGATGAGTTCAGTAATTTAAAGGCATTTCCAAAGAAGTATCAAGAAATATCATATTTCATGTAACTGCTCGGAATTTCAAGGGATTTTATTTAAATAAAATTTGAAAGGATTTATTCAAAATAATTAAGGGATTTTAATACATTTTAATGAATTTTTAAATAAGATTTAAAGAATTTAAAAGTGTTTAGGATATTTTAAGGAATTTCAAAGCAGTAAGAGTTAGGGTATTTTTAAAGATTTCAAGGAATTGAATTTTTTTTAGATTATCATAAGGATGCCAAGGAGTTTTAAAGAGATTTAAAAACCTTCAAGAAATATCAAAGAATGTCATCATATTGTAATTTTAAGGTCTTCTAAGGAATTTTACAATATTTAAATGAAATTTTTAAAAACATATTCAAATGAATTAAGGAATTTCAGAGATTTAAAGAGATTCAAAAATATTTTGAAGTATCTCTAAACAATTAAAAAATTGTTGAAATATTTTGAAGAATTTTAAAGATGTTATGATAATTTCAAAGATGCCAAGAAATTTTAATAGAATTTGAGACTTTTAAGGATTTGAAGATTATATTAAAAAATGTCAGTCTTTTGAAAAGAATTTCGGAAAATTTGAAAAAAATTTTAGAAAATCTACAAGTTTTTAAGATATTTTTAACGATTCAAAGAAATTTTTAAGAGATTTTTTAAGATTTTTAAAGATATACAAGAATTTGAGCATTTTTAATATATTTCCAAGGAGAGTATCAAGAGATTGAATTTTTTAAAATGAATTTCAAGAAATATCGAATTCTATGTAAGTTCTCAGATTTTCAAGGAATTCTGTAATATTTTAATAAAGTTTCAAAGGATATAAAAATTAAAGAATTTCACAGAATTTAAAAGATTTTAGTAGAATTTCAATATTTTAAGGTATTTTGAAATATTTTTAAAAAATTACAAGATTAAATTTTTTTAGAGAATATAGACTTTAAGACAGTTTATATGATTAGAAAAAAAATTTTGTTTAAGATTTATATTTTTCATTTTCCATTCCTTCAAATACTTGAATATTTTTGTGAATGTGCAAAAAAATATTTGAATTCAAAAGCTCGACAAATGTTCGATCCTGATGGGCTAGGCAGCATACAATTAAAATCCGAGAAGACTGACAATGATTTGGAAAAAATTATTTCTTTATAGTTAATTTTTCATTTTTTATATTTTTAAATACCCTACCTCTTTTTGGAAATTACAAAAAATATTTTACTGAGACACCTAGAAAATGTGTTGATACTGACAGTCTGGCTAGCACCCGATTAAGACCAGAAAAGACTGACTAGATTTCCTCATCATCTTGATAAGAAAAAATACTTTTTTTAGTATAAACTATAATGTGTTGCATATTTTTCCATTACATTATCGACTACTTTTTTCTATTTATTGATTGATGCTTTTTACATTTTTAAAAAACTGGAGCACGAAGTGTTTCATGTAATCCTTCAAGAAGGGTAATATTCAGCTGATTACTCGCCGGAGATATTTGCGATTCACAACGGAGTGTTTATCCCAGTCGCAGTTACTCTGCGGTGCGTCACCCCAATCGCAGTTACCCTGCTGGTGGTTGGGCCAGACTCAGTTACCCTACTGGTGGTTATCCCCCAAGTCGCAATTATCCTGCTGTTAGTTACCCCAGTGACAGATACCCTGCTGGCTGTTACCCCACTCCGCACATTACCCGCAACATTTCTCACTCCCAGTTTTTTTCTGTGGTTATTCACGCCGCAATATCCGCTTCTCCCTCACTAGAAATTATGACTGTCCAACCAAAGAAACTTTCAAGGATAAATGTGATTATGTAAATACGTATGGTTAAGAGAAGGATTAAAGATTAAAGATTAGGTAAATTACATGGATTATGACTTGAGAAAAGTGCAATATTCATCGAGAAATAAATTTCTCCTGAAAAGGGAACACTACTAAAAGCAGCTGTACGCGCAGAGCTGCTGAATGTGCAACAAAGCGATTTGGTAATCGATAGAATTGCATGTGGCTCCCGGCTCAATTACCTCTTATTCTTCCGGCGGGAACCTAAATTTAATTCGTCGTTTCGAGGTAGCAGGTGTTACCGGTACAAAGTCCTGTCTTCGAATTGTAAAGACATCTGTCCCGAACATACCAGCGAATTTAAGTTTAAACTTTATCAGACTGAACCGCTGAATTCACAAAATGACAAACCTGAAATAAAAATTCCTTGGGAATTTGCTCAGATACCTTGAGAGCTTTCACACGCCCCACAGTGTAACCAAAAGCACTTTTTCTGGAGAAAAGTCTGTCTACAACTCAACTTTTTAGTGGATTTGGACGTTTCTCCAAATTTTTTTTTCAGGTATATATAATAAAAATTTTCCTTCGATATATCGAGTCGATGCGAGAATTTCGATTAGGCTAAACCAAAATTTTTTATTTAACAACAAAATAAACAATATTTCTACCCCAACTTTTCAGATGTACCTTTTTTTGTAAGATCTGCGAATTGAATAAAAAAGATCCTCAGCCAGTGCAATTGCTATCTAGAAATAGTTTTCAGTAGGTAAGAATGAAAAAAAATTGTTTATAATGTTGTAAACAAATTAATGAAGAAAAGCCATTCTTTGCGATTCGCAATTATTAGTCGTTAGAAATTGACAGTTTTCATATAGAATTTCTAACAACTAATAATTGCAAATCGCAAAAAATGGCTTTTGTTCATTAATTTGTTAAAAACATCATAAACCATTTTTTATCTTACTCTAACCTACTGAAAACTATTACAAGATAGTACTTACACTGACTGATGATTGTAATCCTCAAAAATCTAATAAAATCCTTTTGAGTCTTTAAAAATTTCTTAAAGTCTTCTAGGAAATCCATGTACACCGTACTCTTTCAGGACTTCCCAAAGTTTGCTTCTATCTACCGAGTCGAAAGCTTTTTCTAGGTCAACAAATG
>JAAAKG020133565.1:0-14130 GCA_010014905.2 Druon quercuslanigerum | reverse complement strand
GCGCCCTTTTCAATTTGAAGCGATATATTTGCCCGGGAAATTTAAATAATTTAATAATAATAAAGATAGAAAATACGATTTTTTAAATCTAATTCAAAATGCTTTTATTCTTATTAAATTCCCAAAGCACATAAACGTCGAGCTCATTTTTGAGCATGGTACCATGCTCATGAGAATCTATGAGATTCAACAGACGCGCGCCCTAGGCACGCCCAAATTTGCGAGCCGCGCGCGTGGCGCGCGATGAGAATCTACTCTCGCCCAGCGGGCAGATTTTCATATTACAATTGAAAAATAAATTTAAAAAATGACTTACCGAGACAGGTTATGGAATGATCGGCAGGAGGTCGAAGGACATTTCGAGACCAGGCAGCCCTCAAAACTTCAAGAGCGCAGGGTGGTCCACCAACCATAAGAACACCCGGAGCCACGTGACCTTTGTACCGAAGTTGACGAGTGGCGTCGACTAACGCGATATTCCACCAGCATTTCGAGTTGGCTTCCAAAAAGCTCTGCAAAAATGAAAATAAAGAAACATTAGAGTGTCTTCCTTCATATAAAAAGTGGTAATCTTTGTTTTGGTGGTAATGTTGTATAGTAGCAATCGACTATATGGTAAAATTTGAACATTTTAAATTTTAAACCGTGCTTTTTTTGGCTTTCTGAAAACACTTTTATTCTAATTTTTCTTCAAGCATATTAATAGACGATAAAGGAAAAAATAATAAACATATATTGAACAAATTTTAATTCCGCTAAGCTAGGAAAAATTATTTTAAAGTATGTCTGCCCAAAATAAAATTGTCCTAGAAAAATCTGTGATATCATTTTAAAAAATTTGCTATCTTAATTGCTCTCCTTGTAACTGACTAATTAATTGTAAATATTTGAGACAGACTTTACGCATATAATGGATAAGATAACGACTATGGGATAATGAACATAATGACTGTTGAAGCATCAGAATATTTCTGTCTAACACTGTCAGCAAAATTTTCCATGAATGAATAAATCAGTTTTTCCTTCTGTTTTTCCTGTGATAATAGAAATGAAGATAGTGTATACTCTGGTCTCTACATTGGCAATCATCTTTAATTCTATTGGTGAATTTAATAGCTTAATAATATATACATAGTTCAAGATTTTGAAAAAATATTTAAAACATTCCGAAAATAACCGTTTATTTAACGTAATAATTTCGCCCAAGAAGGCTTTTACATTCCAACCGGTAAATTTTCTTATAGAAAAACTGCTCCTTAATATTTTCAGAAGCAGTTAAACTTAAAGTCACAGGTTAATTAACATCACAATATTTAAAATCCGGATAGTTAATTAAAATCTCTTTAAATTCATATGTACATTGAAACTCTGAAATAGGGCCACCCGATGTAGTGCTTTCGAGAATCAACGCCGTGCAGATTGACCGGTGGCCATTAAACCTTAAAACAACAAAAGCGTGCAAATTCCGTAGCGGAACTCTCTCGGGTTTGTTCCCCACCCTCGCGCCGCAAGCACTAAATCTGGCACAGTCTCAGAGTTTTACAAGCGTTTCTCAAATAGCCAAGCGCGGCCAAGGAAAGAAGTACATACTCCTAATTAGCTGAACTTCCTTCCTTCTAAATTCTTTTATTACATTCTGTTACAGAGTCGAGTTCACATTTCGACTTGTTACCTATTGGCGGCGCTGTTTCTAATGTTCCTGATGCTGGAGCTTCTTCTTCTGAAAAACACAATTCTACTGAGAGGTCACTTCCTAATACCGAAATTTCTCGTCGCATCAGGTCAAGGTCTCCTGTAAGGCGTCCTTCTCACACCAGGTCTATTGTTCCTCCTACGAAGCTTCCTTATATTGAAGGATATGGATCTGGACTTGAACAACTTCCTTTTATTCGGCTTATTTCCCGCACAAATCCACAACTGATCTTCCGACTTCAAAGATACACTTTTCCAATCGACAAACCACTACTAATCAGAATAACAAACAGTGTGTATGACCCTATGCCGACCCAAGAACAAATTGTATTATCTACATACCATGGTGACATATATGCAATATTGGAGACTCAGGATGTTCTCGCTGGAATATACACGCATAGTAATAAGTATGGTAAAAAAAAACGAGCGAAAATAAACATAGTAAGCGGCATCGTTTCCGAATTGGCCCCAGGAGATGTTACAGCAACTCCAATAGGCCCTCGCCGCACAATCGGAGGGTGCTTTTATGTGCAGCATGTACACCGAGTCTAAACTGCAATAATCTTCATTGTTAATTAAAGAAATATATAAAACGGAAACATAATATTTGCGATCAAAAGTAGGATCATATTGATTAATGAAACTGGTGATTATATTAAAATATCAATATCTTGTTGCTCGAAGTATTGATCTTTCGTCAATGTCACTAGTTTTTTAAACGTTTGCTTAGCGTTCGGACATTCACTTGATTTTGTTACAGCTATGACCACCTACCGAAACTCGAGGCAGACACGCTTAGGCATGTTTCGTCATTCTTAGAAAAGAAGGAAAATATGTTCTCTCTAATATTCTCTAAACATCTTGTCGTCTTAAAGATTCAATTCATACATAGAGAATATTTAGGTAAAACCGTTAGCAAGTTGTGAGAGAGTCGCTGCACGTCGGTTCTGTTTAAGGTCAACTTTAGATTCGGGGCACTGGTTACCCCGAACTTACGGAGATCAGCTGCTCCGAAATGTGCGTACTATATTTTCCTAAGCTGCGCAAGCGCGGAACTGTGCCGCAAGCGGCAGGTGGGCAACTATATTTACAGTAGTTATTTATTACGAATATGGAAACGAACTGAAGCATTTTAGCATGGTAATCATCTCAGATTCTTAAATCTTTTAAATCACAAAAAAGATGTTGGAATTTCTGCAGAAACACATTTCCACGTAACTGCACATGGAAATGGCCCAGGCTTCATTTGCAACCTACACGAAAAAAAATTGCTAGAAATTTTCCTAGACCGAGTCTTTGAATCTCAAAGAAATGTGAACTTAAAAATATGATCCAGTTTCTTTTGATGCAATATCAACGGTCTGCTAATTTATTTCAAACAGAAATAGACGTATTATGCGCAATATCGCGAAGATTCTGAACGGCGTAGGAATATAATAAGGCAGCAATTAAATACAATTTTTCACGTCATTTAATCTTGAGGGCTGCGAATTAGACAATTTGTTGCCAAAATTAACTTTTTTTGACCGAGGCCATGACTGTATACGATTTTTTTTTATCTGTCTGATAAAACTTCTAGCACTATTCCTTGACTGTGCTTGAAAACTTCCATCACTTTTTAAATTTTTTCCTTGACAATTTATCACCCTTTCATAAGAAGCGTACAAGACTTTGTAAAAATGATGGCCCGTCCAAAAATCCAGCGCTAGTCTATGAAATTTTCTGCCCCCCCCCCCCCTCAAATCTCCTCACTCTAGCCTCGAAGATAATTTCAGACGGTAGCGTATAATCTGTTGTCTCAGTTTAAATATTATAATAAATTATGCGCCGAAAATAGATATTCAACCCCATAATAATAGAGACCTTAAGTGCTGGAAACTTGAGAAAAAATAGGGGAGAATTCGACCCTAACACCCGAGAAGAAGTTAAGCGTACAGGTTGACCTTTTCAATTCCCCTTCATTCTGTGAGGCTCAAGATTATGTATGTATGTACTTCCGTAGTTTTACCTCGCTTCGAGTCTCACAATTCTTTTGCAACGAGAAGTACTATACGTATATGTATATGTATAATAAACTATACGCATGATTTACCGACGTGTTCACGTCGCGTCGCGAGCAATAAACTTCGTGAGTACTGGTTTTTACTTACGACTTTTCCTCCCCCTGCCCCTGAAATCTCATTTTATCGCATGTGCTTAATCTAATGGACGCGATCGATTGGATGTCCAAGTTGTTTTCATTTTTAACACAATGCAAGAGCACTGGACTGCAAAACATTTTCCGAAAAGTTATCGACAATCTTTTAAGGCACAGTTCACAATTTCGTTGGGTAAATGGATTTTCTTCAATATTTTAAGGAATTTTGATAAGATTTTGAAAATTTACCAAAAGTTCTCGGGAAGACAATCAATGTGAAACCAAAAAAGATGAATTATCAACTGAAAAATATCACTTTTTATTCACTAATTAAATAATTAAATTTTCAGCCAAAAAATAAATGTTCAACTAAAATTTTGAAATATTCAACTGGAATTCTATTTCCATTTTCATATTCAGTAAAAAAACATCTGTCAACCATAAAGAAACAACTTTCCAATAAAATAGTACATTTTTCGGCAAGAAATTCCCTTTCATTAAAAGAAAGAACAAGTTTTCAATGAAACATCTTATTTTTCAACAAAAGAAATTATTTTTGAATAAAAATGATGAACTGTCAACAACAAAAATTAATATTTAACAAAAAAAGTATTATCAATGTTACTATCATCTAGTAATAGACATGTCCAAGGTTTATTTCAATCGTGTATCATCCACGGGATTTAAGCGACAATTCCCTTAAATATTTCTTATTTGATACAAATTCCATTGAGCAATAAAAAAATTGTGAAAATAATAATAATAATAATAAAAAAGATTTTGAGCCTGCATACCTGGCCATTTTTAAGCAATTAAATTGACAAACAAATATAAGATAGAGCCGACAGGTAAATGGCGAGTTGGCATGCAGCAGATAAACGAGTTCTGTGTTCTGGAGAGGAACGTACGGAAAGGGTACCAGCTATAAGCTATATAAAAGTGGGCCCAAGATTTACAAAGTCGACGATAATCCCTCTCACTTCTCCCGTTCGAACACGCTCGTAGTCGAAGTCGATTACAGGTATTTGCCGTATAGCTATAATACCAATTTGACCATTCGTATCGTGCTAGTGGCTAATCGAATTTCAAGGATCCTCACTTTTTAGGAACTGATTTCTTCTGAATTTACCTCATTTCTTGTCACACCTATTTTGGAGCCTGACCCGTCGAGAAATTTGAAGTTAAGGAAACTTCGGATGCTTGCCTTAAAACCTAGATGAATTTTTATCACTTTAGTATTTCGGATGTTCCCGCGGGACAGCGGGACAATTGACTGGAAATTGTCTTCACCAGAGGAAAAAGGGAACGCGATTCAGAGACAAAAACTTTTTTCTCGAATTTACTACTATTTAAATTAAAATAATTTTGACTTCGAATAGGGAATCTGTGAAAAAACTATAATCCTCACTTAGGATAAGGAATTTTCCAAAAGTTCTTTGGAACAGACAATTTCGGTGAAGAATTATAATTTAGATTTTCAGACTGCAAATTTTCGGAAAGCATTATCATTTTTACTTTCGTAAGGAAATTTCCGTAAAGAATTATTATTTTTAATTTGGAACGTATAAATGAATTAAAAAACCAGTTAAGTACGTGGAAAAAAGAAAGTGATTGAAAACGATACATGATTGGCAAATTTCTCGACCATTGGTCCACTGTTTGGGAACAGCAAAGTCATTAAGAGAAGACAACAATGAGTTCCTTTGAAAATGATCAAAATACTTTTATATCGACATCGAAACGGCTGCTTGTCAGGTAGCGAAGCAATAAATAAAATTTAATAAGAAAGTAAAAAAAATTGCACAAGGTGAAACTTTTAGATTACTGACTTCTTTTTTCGTACACCTTCCGCGTGGGTGCGTGCCGATTCGCCTCGTGAGATAGAAATCGATTTCACTATCCTTTAAAGGCTCCCTCTAATTCTAATTCTAATTCTCCTAATTGGTTTACTTGCGATTTCAGTGTTGCTTATTTTACTCAATGAAAATGAAACTTGACTCTTAGCATATAATAATAAGGGGAAATTTCTTTTAATAACCAATTCTTTGAAGCAAGGAACTTTTTGTTTGACTGCGAATCAAAGAATATTTTTCCTTGATTCAAAGAAATTTCTGAGCGGATATGATATTTCCATCAATCACTTGCGATCGACAGTCCAGAATTTAATCTGCAACCCTCTATTAGGTATTATATGTAACCTGGCGCATAAATCACGATAACAGAATTTATATGCTAATACGCATACGTCGAAGGAGCTTTTCTGTATAAGGTATCCAGATATAAGTGGGCTGTGTTAGGTGCCTGTAAATACTTTCCGTGACATTAATTGCAATGGATGAACGCTGTTTCGATAAAATATTTCGCCCCGCTAACCACTCATTCAAACCACTTTGATAAGATTCAAGTAGCAATAAAGCAATAAGGTGGGGCTCAGATTATTTTTATGAAGTCGGCCGTCAATATGAATTTCTTTGCCAGATTTGACTTTTACGAATCGTTCTAAAAAGTAAGTCGAATTGATTTCATTTGCAAATGAAATTTTAGAGCGAACTCGTGTGGTCAAACCAAATCGTGAATTTAAATGCTGCAAGAAATTCCTAAATAGAAAACTACCAACCACTCCTAAATTTTCACTGATGATTTAATTATTTCAGATACTGAGGCAGTAGGCATAGTTTGGACGATATTTACTTCTGCCGAAGCAAGATTGAAGGTGCCATAAATTAACCTGGTTTGTAAAATGTTACCAAAAGTTCTTCCAACTATTTCTGAAAAATCACTGAACGAGGAGCAGCTAGCGATTTGAGTTTCAGATCCAGAAACGGGAAAACTTTTTGCATTTCCAAAACTCAATGCAGGAACAGGAGAAGAAATCGCAGAAGCAACTTTCTTAACTATGTCCGATTGGAATCTCCTAGTCGAAGTCGTGGAAATAAGGTTTGAAATAGCAGCATCAAATAAGGGTTGCCATGTTAGAAGTTGCGTTTTATTAGATCATAAAATAGGTAAGAATATACTCTGGCCTGCATTTTGCCATCACGTACTGGAAGTTGTGTACCTCACTCAAATCTGTAGTTGGTCTAACCAGTGCTTAATTTCTTGTTTTCAAAAATTTAAATGAAGAGTAATTGAATAGATACTTCACAAATAGGACTGTCGAAATATGAAAAGTAAGGCTGCTTAGAATTTAGCTAATTTTCAGTTTTGGTGTATCTGAAAAGTGGAGAACTTGCTCCGATACATGTGATGTTCCGATAAACGATCTTCAGTTCATTTTCGTAACTCAAAATTATAAAGATGTATCGGGAAAAACTTCTCCAGTACGTCAAATTTCTGAAAGAGCTCTTAAATGATTCCCCTTTGCTTCTTTTCCCAATTAGTTTCCAACAAAACGAAGCGTACAATGGTTTGCCATTTAAAAGAATACTTCCAAGATTTGATCCATTAAGTACAAAGGGAAATATAACATCACGAAAGAGTTAATAGAGTCCTTTATCAGGCCAGCATCTTATTTTTTATTTCACAGTCTAAGATCGGACATATCATTTTTAAAATATGTTAAAAGATGGAAATCGCTCAAATCTTTTCAGGAAGCTGAGCGAGATGTTGATCTTGCAACTACTTTCAAATAAATGCCCGACAAAAAGTGAAGAAGAGAAGCAACTAATTCTTCAAATCGTAGACGTTCAGGAATGATAAGTTCAATTTATTGTTATTTTGTGCATTTTCAATATTGCTAATCATATGCGCCAATAATTTCGGTAATATTTTCTATCCAGGATAACATAAAAGTTTCCCTGAAAATTCCTAGCACATTCCAATGCAAAGTTCAGATTTCTCGTTTCAAGGAAGGTCTCTAAGGAAGTTTCGGGGAATGCTCGTGAAGTAATTTAATTAATTAAATTAGTATAATGCCAAATGTTTCACGAACAGTTCCCGAACTTTCCTTGAAAACCTTCCTTGCTATGCGGACATTTACCTACTTCCGGGAATCTTCCTAGAACATTTTTCCGAATTCTCCGAACCTTCCATTTGAATGTTTAACGAATATTCAAAAAAATTGTTGTGCTTTCTGGGGTCAAAGCTTTGATGCGGTTCAGGGAGCAATAAGTATGCATAAGTGCATAAGTGCACTAATTTCGAAAACATAATTGTCGAGTTTTTGGCGACAGTCTACATGCGATACTTAGGTAAAATTGCCGAAATATTGTTGGTATAATTAATTATATAATTTAACATCAGTGAGCATTTCTACGTTGGTGATTATCTCCACGACGACTAAAAGGTCGATCGCGTAATAAATTCACTTTCTGCACGATCAGCTTGATCGAAACGATGTCTGTTTTTCATTTCATTTCAGATGTGTTGGATATGACATTTATCTTTAACTATTACATGTACCCTTATATAACATTATTGTTCTGCAATTTTTTTGTACAAACTCATAACCATAAATTCTTTATTTCAATTAAATATTACGCTTAAGCTTGATCTGCCTACTTCTAAACTTCGTTGAATTGAAAAGCATTTTGAAAGTTAATTTAAAGGAATTTACAAAAATAATGAAATTATTTAGACATAATACAAATCGAATTTGATCAAAGTTTGCAAATCAGATAATTGAATATCATGGCAAGAATCAAGCCGAATAAGGTCAAGGAAGTAGTTCGAGACTAGCTAATTGAATAGCCTGCAATTGGCGATACTTTAAAGGGTAACCGCGTGCGTGGCAGAGCATATTGCATAATAATTAGCTAACAGGTAAGAGCCGTATATGTACATTGGCACAAGTTCACTGTCACAGGGTTCATACGTGTATATTGTGTAATTGTATATGCGAGCAGTACCGGAATGAAATCGTATCAACATAATTATTAAACGTGCGCCAAGAACTCCTAAACAATTAGCAACGCCAGCTCACAACAAGAAAGTAAATGCACTCTCGAAGGACTCCAGACTCGTAAATATACTTTATAGATTATGAACTGGACGCCGACGAATCACTTAAATCACTTTTTTTTACTCCCGAGACCCTATAAATAAAATACGTAAGGGGTCGTCCATAACGACGTTATAAACTTTAAGTTTTTTTGCGCACCACCCCCCTAGTTGACAATCGTAGTTCCGCCCCCCCCTCCCACTACAAAGTAAACTAATCTAAAATAATTTATAGAATTCTAGGAAAATTAAATGAAGTTTATCTAACGACCACATAGGTACAAGCACCAGAAGAGGTTCCTATTGTAATTTGAAAAAATATCATTTGAAAAAAAATTTGTGGTACACAAATAAAAAAGAGGAAGGAAACCGAATCCTCTTACTTCTCTTTTTTTTATTTCTAATTTTCTAACCCGAAATTCCCTCAGAAGAGAAGAAATAGCGTGGCTTATCATGCAGATAGGGGAATAATAGGAGAATAAATTCCTTGCATAAAATTAAAGTAAATATCATAATTAATTCAAAATGAAACGCTTTAAATTCCTAATATTTGAGAAAATAAATTGCACTTGAAGAACATAATTGGATTTTCAACCAAAATTTATTGTGTACCAAAATAAGATTTATTTCTAACCAGAAATTTGAACTAGCAAACAAATATTTAAACTGAAAAGCAAAAGAGACGAATTTCCAAAAAGCAATTAAACTTATAACTAAATACTTAAATTTTGAGGCCAAAAAAAAAACAAATTCTTTGATAACATATAAGATTATTTATTTTCAAAAAAGAATTTTCAAGGGGTTTAAAAATAAAGACAAAAACGAATTTTTAGCTAAATAGTGGAATCCTCAACCAAATAGATGAATTTTCAATTAAGATGAATTTTATACCAAATCATAAAATTTTCAACTAAAAAATTTATTTGGAACCAAAGTTGGAATTTTCAAGTATTCAGTTTAGAAAATTAATTTTCAAAAAAAAATTTCCAACCAGTCGAATTCAACGAGAATAGGGAAAATTTTAATCAAACAGTAAAATTCTCAAAGAAAAAAAAGTATTTTTAACAAACAAAATTAATTTTCTAGCCGAAAAGACGATTTTTAAATAAATTACCTAAATTTTCAACCAAATAGTGGAATTTTCAACTAAAAAATATATTTTGAAACAAAATTTGGAATCTTTCAGTACTTAGTTAAAAAATTAATTTTTAACAACAAAAATTCGAATTTTCTTTTTTAATTTACTGGGCACACAATTCTCCAATTCGTTCAATTCTTCAATCCATTCTGTTTCAGCTTGGCAACGAGAAAGATAAAGTTTATATTGATTTCCGATAAGCTTGAGGTTATGTACTGAGGACACTGCTCCCAAGATGCATCCCTTGACAAATTGCGGATGCTTTACGAAATGCAATACAATTGTTTCGGTCAATCGATTCTAGTTGAAACAAAGTATTTCTTCTAGAGCCAACTACCCGAACGAAAAATTCTGACTATATGGCGCAGACGAAATAGCGTAGTAGGAACTGCATTTTTGGAGCACGGAGGTGAATACTTTTTGGGAGGAAACGGGCCACATGGTAAAGATTCCTCCTTTTGTAAAAATTAGTTTATAAAACAGGCTACTTATTAAAGTATTAAAAGAAAAGGAAATTACATCTTTGCCACTATGTGTTTCACTGAGCAAGAGTGAATTTTTCAAAGCACGTGCTAATGATAATTTCATCAAGATTCGATCAAATATCTATAGGCTGTATGAGGATATTGAATTGCAGATAGGATGACATGTTAAGTAAAACGAGATCGGCGACACACTATCCTATACTAGGATTTTCTCCACAAGGCAGGCACAATTTTGCAGTTTGCTCTTTGTGCATTCAAACGACATTGCTCCCGACTTTCCCCTGAACCCATCTATGTTAATTTCTGCGTCGAACACCGTAAAACCGCAAACACTGGCCACCACCTACGACCACCAATCGACCTGGACCTACTAGTTTGATTTGTGCCTACTTTCACTTTGCTATCTTGCAGACGACGATATTCGAGATAATAAACGTGAAACAAGACTCTCATCGCCATCTAAAGTCTCTGCAAACGCCCCTGAAAACTTTTTTTTAACGTTCCTGGATTGTTCTTGTTGTTCGTGTTGACGTTGCTGAGGTTTCATGACTCCATATATATCTTCAAGATCGTTCAGATGCCTGCAATCCTGCTTCGAAAGTCTGGAGAATTTCTCAACTTGCATAAACCTTTTCATATTTTCTGCCTGAATTCGAAAGTCCTTGATAAATAAATTAAGGCCATATCTATCAGGATTAGGTTCATGTGACACTGCATCAGTAATTGCCATTATCGCAGTTTATTTGTACATGCAGTTCAAAAAGAAACTTTACTGGTTTGACATAATCAGCCGTACACTTCAATCCCAGTTAACTCTACTAGAAATGTTTTTAATTTGTTTTGATTGCAAATCAAGAAGTAATTATAATACTGGCGCTTGGCGTTCGATTTTTTGTACGAATTTCTATTTTTGCGTTTCTGACGCCCAACTGGGTATAAATATCTCAAGGAAGTGGATTCAAAAATCAAAATTACAAAACTCTACAGGAGTTTGGATGGAAAAAGAATTTTCGACAAGAGTGACGAAGTAGAATAGGCATTGTGTTTGGAAACTCAACGACTCAGCTGGTCCTTTTTTTCAATAAAAACTGCACTTTCTCTTGTTTTTTTTTTGATCAAGTTGTCCCTGTGGGATGGGTATGACATTATCGAGGGTGCTCGCCCTCAGCAGCGAGTCTTCCAAAAGAACAGAGTACCCTCGAATTGAAGAGCGTGTTCCAATTTTAATTCTTTCACGTCAACTCAGGCCTTTTCTAATATAATCTTTCTTATGCTTATAAGAGACCACAAGATTTTTTCTAGTGAAATAGATTTTTAGCTTAAAAAATGCACTGCACAGAGTGTTCATGCAAAGGATGGTTTTAGATGCTCGGTCATTTCTTGTTTTTCTCAGATAATTTTTCCCGATGAGTTTTAAAGACTTAAAACGAGGTGACTGATTTCAAACGATTTCTAGACTTTTTAGTGGATTTAAGAAATTGTTGTTTAAGATCAGGGAATTTCGTAAAGTAATTGTAATTCTGAGCAGGAACCTCAGATCATTTTTGGTCATATACGTAAAAATGCTGATTTGAAACAGAACATTCTTAAGGAATTATAATTCTGAATTTAAACAGGAACTTCCTTCTTTTAAATCAAATTGAAAATTGATTTTATAAATTCAAGTTCTATCTCGAAGGTTCTATATTCCAAGTCAAACAATAATTCTTTACGAAAATTCTATGCTGCAAAGTTTAAATAATATTTTTTGACGGAAATTCATTGTTCGACAGTGAAAATTATATTTATTTACGAAAACTCCCTGGTCGAAAGTGGAAATTATATTGTTTGACGGAAATTACATGTTTGAAAGTGTAAATTATAATCATTCATGGAAATTCCAATTTCAAAACTCAAAATTACAATTCTTTACAGAAATTCTTTGTTACAAAGTGAGAATTATATTTCCTAATAAAAATAACATGTTTCCAAATTAGGATCATAATTCCTTACCAAAATTCTCTGTTTCAGTCCAAATTATAATTCTTTAGGGAATTTCCCTATTGGAAATTAAAAATTATCATTCTTTTATAGATTACTTCGCTCGAAGGGTAAATAATAATTTTTTTACGGAAATTCCCTGTTCCACAGTCTAAATTCTCATTGTTTGCGGAAATTAACTGCGAAAAGTCAAACTTATAATTTTCTATCAAATTCTCTTTTAAAAAGGCTAAATTACAAGATTATAATTCTTTACGAGATTCCCAAATCCAAAGTCTAAATTCTAATTCTTCGTCGAAATTAATTGTTCTAAAGTCAGGCTTATAATCCTTTAAGAAATTCACAGTTCAAAAGTCTGCGTTATAATTCTTTACGGGAATTTTCTGCTCCAACTTGAAAATTATAATTCTTTACGAAAATTCTTTATTCCAAAGTAAAAATTATATCTCTTCAGGCAAATAAGCTATTCCAAAGAAAAAATTATAATTACTTGCGGAAATTTTCGGTTTTAGTCCAAATTATAATTCTTTACGAAATTTCGCTGTTCCAAAGTCCAATTACGAATTCTTGGCCGAAATTGCTTATCCCAAAGTCAAGATTTTAATTCTTTACGAAATTACCTGTTCAAAAGTTAAAATTACAATTATTTATGGAAATTCCATATTCCCGATTAAAAATCATAAATCTTCATGGAAATGACCTTTTCCCAAGTGAACGCTATAATTTCGTTTGGATATTCTGACTTAAATACAATTCTTAACAGGACTTCTCCGTTCCAGCTTTGAAATGACATTTCTTAAAGGAAATTCTTTGTTACAAATGACACTTATAGTTCTTCATGAAACTAACCTGTTTGAAATTTCAAATCATAATTCCTTACGAAAATTCTCTCTTTCAGTTCTCTAAAGTTCTCTAAAGATTAGAATTCTATGTGGAAATGACCGGTCCCTGAGTAGATATTATACATCTTTACGAAATTCCCCATTCCAAAATCTAAATTCTAATTGTTTGCGGAAATCAAATGTGCAAAGTCAAGCTTACAATTATTTATAGGAATTCAATACAAAATAAAATTCTTTACGGAATTCGCCTATTCCAAAATCCAAATTCGAATCCTTTGTAGAAATTATCTGTCACAAAGTCAATATTATAATTATTTACGAGATTCCCAAATCCAAAGCCTAAATTCTAATTCTTCATGAAACTCCCTGTTTCAAAGTGAAAATAATAATTAGTCACAGAAGCTCCCTATTTGAAATAGAAAATTATCGTTCTACGCGGAGATTACCTCTCTCAAACTGTAAATTGTATTTTTTTTACGGAAATTCGCTATTCCAAAGTCTAAATTCTAATTCTTCCTGGAAATTAATTGTTCTAAAGTCAAGCTTATAATCCTTTGAGAAATTCACATTTTAAAAGTCTGCGTTATAATTCTTTACGGGAATTTTTCTGCTTCAACTTCAAAATTATAATTCGTTACGAAATTTCGCTGTTCAAAGTTCAGATTCGAATTCTTTGCGGAAATTGCCTATTTCAAAGTCAAGATTTTAATTCTTTACGAAATTAGCTGTTCAAAAGTTAAAATTACAATTATTTATGGAAATTCCATATTCCCGATTAAAAATCATAAATCTTCATGGAAATGACCTTTTCCCTAGTGAACACTATAATTTCGTTTGCATATTCCATGTTTCAAGCCCAAATGATAATTTTTTACGAAATTTCGCTGTTCCAAAGCCCAGATTTGAATTCTTTGC
>JAAAKG020133564.1:0-14130 GCA_010014905.2 Druon quercuslanigerum | reverse complement strand
AGTACTTCGGCATGGTTTCGCAGACGTTGACGCGAAAAGTGCGATAGCTCTGGGTGTTTCTCGCACCACAGAGCATATATATATATATATATATATATATATATATATATGTATATAATGGAATACATACAATTATTTTTTTGACTGTATAGTGTATAGAAAGAATATATTAACCATTTCTCAATTATTTAAACAAACTAAATTTGTTATAACAAGACTTGTGTTTAAAAAATATTTTAAAACTCGTATTTTATGAATTTGGCATAATACTAAATTATTTAGAGTACTAAATTCTGCTAAAGGTGCATGTCATTGTTTATATAATAAATTATTGTTTTTTCGACTTACCTTCAAATTGAAAATAGATTGATGACGAATAAAAATTTTTTAAACAATGATTTAAGGTTTTTAGCAGAATTCACTAATTCTCGAAATTATTCAGTATTATGTTTAATTCATAAAATGTGATTTAAAAATATTTTCGAAAAGTAATTGTTTAAAAAATTATACTTGTTAAAACAATTAAAAAATGTTTCATATATTTTTATGTTTGGTAAAGTTCTTGAAAAAAGTGCTTAAGCAAATCAAAATGATTTAAACAAATAGAAATTTGTTAAACATAAGAAGAAACATACAAAAATTATGTAACTATTTTTACAAAAGTAGCGTAGGATGCAAATTTTGGAAAAAACAGGACATCTCTGACTCAATTTTAAGAAATTTTGAAAATTAATCATGAATAATTGTTTACATAATTACATTATGCTTTTAACCAAATTTACTGTTTCAAACAATAACCAAGTATTATATTTCATTCAGAAAAGACGATTATTTAAAAAAAATGGGATTAAATAATTGTTTAAATAAGTTATCCTAATTTAAATAATTAAAACTTGTTTAAAAAATCATAGGAGATATTTAAATTAACTACTGTAGAGGGAGAGAGTGAGGATGGGTTAAAAATAAAAGTAATTAGTATGGTTTTCTTTCGTAGAGACTTCTCTTAATTTCCTAAAAATTTGGCACGTTTCGATCAAACTGCGAAGTATGAGTTCAATTTTTCAAAAATCCATAATTATGCCATGTTAGTTAAATAAAAATGGAAACTTTTTGAAACAGGCTTACCCTGTAGAGTAAAAAAAAAAGTTGCAATGTATTTTTTAACAGAGCGTGCAAAAGTCTCGAGGGACGGAGGACATTGGTGGGGGTAGCACTCTTCCGAGAAAAATATCCCCTACAGCCCCGGGAGGCGGCTTACTGAGAGGTTCCACTGTAGTTGAATTTGCAATTCAAACGAATTAACTTTGACGAAAAAATGTTTTGATTTTCTTAAAAACAGAGAAAAAAGAGTCATTCTTTAAAAACTGGGAATAGAGCAATTCAAAAAATTGTTATTCACATTTATATTTTCCAGTTTTTGAACAGCCGCTATGCAGCAATATAGTATTATAATACATCTCTATACAATGTAAAATGTTTTGGCTGACCAAACATTAAACTGTACAACTGAAAGTCATTTCTGACTATAAGTTGACCTGGACTACTGTTTTTTCTGTTCGTCACACTCCTTACCAAACTGACGTCTTAGGTTCAGAAAAGATACTATTAGTCTTTGTTCATTTTTTGTTGATTATCTAAATTAGGATTTATATAAAATAAACAATCGAAGGCGTTTCACGCACTTCTCATCAGTTAATATGGCGCAAATAAGAATTAGAATTTTCTCCTAAATTCTAACGAAAATACTTTCACCCGTTGCTTTACACCACGAAAAATTTCTGATATTAAAACTTTTGAGTTTGTCTCTAAGATCAGGAATGTTGTATCATAAAAAAGTTTACAAGAGGCTGAAATCGGACAGATAACATCAAACGCATATCTAGCGTCGCACAATGATCGTCTCTTTATTGCATTCAAGGAGGAACTTCATATCTTGAAGAAGTGCCAGTCGCTTTCTTTTTCTTCCTCTTTTTCTTTTCATGTTTCTTTTTCTTCCCTTTTATTCATCTCCTTTCCTCTTTCCATATCGTTCCCGTTTTGATACATTGATACATTGACGTTCAGATATTACACGACGTCCGACGATACATTTATAAAGATACACACACACACAGAAGTATGTAGTGTACACCGGTTGTCGATACACGCAATCGAAAATGATTTTGAGATTCTGTCATCTGCTATATCTCGCCCTATATCCCAGAGGAGAATGCAAGTATTTCCGCGTACACTCTAGACTGTATACAACTCTTCGAATATCGGGGCAAGCAGTGAAGTGGTAACCGGATATATGGGAGATGGGAAATGACGGTTATAAAAAAGTGCAAACAGTAGTAGCCTTATACCTGAACGTTCGATGGGCGAAACGTGTAGCGATATAGAGGTCGAGGTGCGTGAGTTTTCATAAACCATTGGGAATATACTGCAGCGTTCGTGAATCTAAATTCATGGATATGCGGTGCCAGGGACAGCGTCCGTTTGTTTACCAGGGATCAGTTCAAGCGAGGCTATACTAAAGTTTGTATGGGGCTAACTGTATGTGATGGTACTTGCATATTCCTACCACCGATATTCTCTTTCCTAAGATAACTCTACATTCCCTAGAATCTGAACTGGAACTGTTTTTACGAGCTTCCATAATCAATCCCAGCATCGGTTTTACTTGGAAATCAAATGTAAATGAAATTTCAATCAGTTTTACATTATTTTAGGTTGAACAACCTTAATAAGGAACTATACAGAAAACTCCCAATTTGTTATCCTAACTTCAAATAGTCTCGTTTTCGACAAATGACAGGGATTTATCCCTCGACTCCTTACACTTGCCTCAAATAAATATAAAAATAATTTAAGATAAACTAAATAATTAGTCATAATGATCTACAATTGTGCGCAGCTAATATTTTCTGTCCCCTCTCAATTAACTTAATGATAATGTTCAATTAATGCATTCTTTTCACATCTAAAGCGGTCCGTTGGTTCACCAATGCTTTACAGATATTAGAACTAAAGCTTTGTCAGATACTTAAGGTCGAATACTGTTTTGAATGAATGAATAAGGTTTTTACAGTACTCTCCCACTTACCGCACTATCACTTCTCATGAGTTTTCCTACTCGCTTTGATCCCACTACCGACATTCAATGTAACCTTTTTAATGTTAGTTTTAATTTATGGATGGCTATCAATTTTAGACAAATACAAATTCTACCCAAATTTTTTTTGTATGGAAACACTTACCTGTCTTTCCAGTTCAGAGTACTCAATTTCTAAAATTTTTATAAATAAATTTTGTAATACACCATACAGATTTTAGGATTAGTATGTAAAATTAACATAATAACCTCTTAATTATTTCTGCTCAATGTTTCTGCTACATGTTTCATCGACTGTCAAATTTTGAAATTACCTTTTTTGAATAGATTCGATTTTCTAAACTAATCAGGTATGAGGGTAAACCGCAAGGGGAGAAATATTTTTTATGTGGTGGGGGAACTAACCCAATGCGAATCTTAGTCCCAGACTCTCGTGATAAGTGGGAGGGTACTGTATATACAATTCTTTCGAATGCTCGGGCCTATTTTTCACTCGGAATTCGAAATTGATCCGAACCAAGAGTAAGCCCTAAGTATCTAGCAAAGATGGAATTCTAGTATTTATGGAGTGAGATTAAGACCTACTTTTAACGCTCCTAATTGGTTCTTTCTATTGTTTGAAACCTAGAAGCACATCAGTGTAAAAGAAAAATAATAATTTTCAATTGATATATCAAATTCTTTGAAATCAATTTTAAGTCTCTGAAAATTCACAACAAAATGTAGTTAATAATTAGAAACTAATATTTCAGAAATAAATATTTATGACGTTTTAACTTACTATATTTTCTTTATTTCTCCCTCAGTCATTAAGTTCGTCATTTTTATAACCTAAAAGGTCTGGAATAAAGAAAAAGACCTTAATCTGCTTAACTTCTGGTAATGGTTCCATAAAAAATTATTGATTTCTGAAATCCGCTGAAATGCATTATTTCTCTTAATTTTTCTGAATTCTTTACAAATCACAAAGTCTTTGAATTCTCTGGATTCACTGAATTTATTGAATTAATATGAATTTAGAAATATCAGAGAATTCGTATGAATCCAGAAAATTTCAAAGATATTAAAATAACATTTAAAATCACTAATTTAATACTGGTACATATTTCAAATTTGACGATTTTACTGGATAATAACTTTACATTGAAATCCTTGATGACTGAAAAATTTCTAAAAGGCATTAAGAACTGAATGTCGTCTGGTAGCTTTAAATTTTCCAACCCCTTTTTCCAGATGAATCTGTTAAAAAATGATAAAATTTAGCATGAAAAATAAAACCTTGCCTCTCAAATATTTTTTTAAGTTATAGAACTATACTATATATTATACTATTATTATCAATTGGACAGGTAACGCTTCTTATGCCCTCTAGTGCGCGTATAATAGAGCTGGTACGAAATAATAATAACGCATTCTGTTTTGTTGTACTGATAAGCTTTGTTTCAATCATACATTTTTTTAGGCAAGTCTATTTATCAATATCTTTTAATTGTTAAATTTTGCGAACATAAAGAGCTCCGCTACCATAGTAGTATGCTATAAAGTCTAGATAACCGAACTAAAAAAATTTTGTCTGCTAGCCCTGTGAATTTTAATTGACTTCGTCGAGGCGTGCTATCCTCTATTCATAGGATCAGTGATATGCAAATGCAATTTAATGATGTAATATTCCATACGTGCCGTCGGTTGTTGATGAGCATTGCTCTACCGCTCCAACACGTTGCTATTGGTACCTGTCTCTCGACACATTTTGCATTTTCACTATAGGTCACTAATATGACCGACCTGGAAATTAATTGTTTTTTCAAGTCCCAACTAGTAGTTGTTTCTCTTTCTATGAATGTTACACACAGAATTTTAAAACTCTCTCAAAAGGAAATATATTCTGTGAATAATTTCCATTATTATTTTCATGAAGCGAAAACCAAAGACTGGTACTTCAGCGGGGAAACAGAAAGAAGGAGAAACTGCCTGAAAAATACACAGAGATTCCTAGCTATAACTGGAGTAAGAAAATCAATATCGTAATTTATAACTGCGAACCGTTTTATTCCACAATACGCTTTGGAGCCCTAAAACCAGATCGTGTTCGCGTAGATATTGAATTTTCTTCATAGTCGGAACTTCTGTACACTTTGAGTTGAACTTTCCTGTCACGTTCGCTATTCTAGGTCTTAGGTATCGGAGACCTAGTTATATGGGGTCGCTGAAAAAAGTTTTTTCGTGAAGGCAGTGAGTACCGCAAAAAAATTAGGCGTGAGGTGGTAAACTTAATAAAAAAGTCACCTCTAACTCTGGAAGGTTTTCATGAGTCCCTTGAGAATCTATATCTCTTCGTACATACATAACTAAAAATATTAAATTTTTTCCAGTTAGTCTTTTAAACTTTTGATTGCTTCTATTAAGAATGCTTCAAAAATTTGATAGCAATTAGAATTAAAAATATCAGAAAAACTTGTTGCTCAATTTAGAATATGTTATCATTTCGTTTTTCCGAGCAAATGTTTTTCAGAATTTAGAAATGTTGTATTTTTTCGGTATATTAATATTAAGATATTAAGCAATGAGAAAATTTTTTGTTGTCTGTTTTCGGAATATGAGTAAAGCTAGGATAATTATTTATTTATTCATGCATTAAGACTAGTTTCAAATAATTTTAATAAAAAATAATTTTAAGAATAGTGGAAACAACTAATACTGTTTAAAAAAAGAGCAGTACAGAGACAACAAAAAATATAAATGTGTTGTAAATTGGGAGCAGTTGGGATTTTAAAATATTCTATTCTATTGCAAAGCCATTTACAAAAAAAATAATGTTGCTGTATTTGATTAAAAAGTCACAACAATAATCTCTTTTTTACATTTAATTCTAATTGTATTAAGCATTTTAAAATTTTTTTGAAATTGGCCACTATTAAACATCATGCTGATTTGCATGGTGTTCAAGTAAATTCAATCTTTACGACGAATCTTCTGTTAATATGTTGCAAATCTCCCAAAATCGTACCTAAAATTGTATTTTTTATTGATATATTTAATGTCTGACGCAGATAGGGTGTATGTCATAAATAGAGGTTGATGTTTCATGAGAGGATTTACAATCTTAACCTGTTATCCCTTCGGAGGAAGATAATGGACGAAAATATCATTATTATGGTCACCAGCCCTAATCGTTGATGTTTAATAACTAGGTCCAAGCCATGCATAAATAAAAGCGATGAGAGGGGTTTTCAGGATCTGGCGCCGAAGGTCCCCTCGTCCTGACGAAGCCCGCCGTGGGAGGATAATCCCAAGGAATTGCGCATCGAACGAGCTCGATACAGTGTTTAGACCGATCCGCAATTACATCAGCAAGTTATTAATCCGGTGAATAAAAGAAGGAATGAAGTTTAGCTTGACGATTGCGCTGATTTTAATGAGGAACCTGGCTGATCGTCCAAAACGTATTAAAAAAGTTTCCTGGAAAAGAGTACACCGATAATTCAATGATTAACTACCACTCGAGTATTTCTTTAAATTTTCAGATAGAAAAAAGAATATATTCAGATCACCAAAGGGTTTTATACACTTCGACAATTAATTAGTATTACTAATTAGTGAAAGAGAAGTAAACTCAAGTTTAATGAAAAGGAATCCCGTCTTCAATGTCTACGCGACTTCACGTATGGGCCAATCCTATCCTAATTGATACTTTTTATGTGCCTAAAAAGATTTTTTTTCGTTCAGGCGTCCAGCATTTACAATAATATATAAAATCTGATCTTATCATTATCTTAGTTCTTAACTTTTCCACAAAAATGTATTCTATTTGGTGAAGTTCGGATAAATGAGATACATTTTTCTGGGTAAAAAACTTAGCTTGCGGGACATTGTTGAAATTGGCTGGAGAGTCTCCAAAGAATAATACTTTCACTAAATTGCTTTGATCGTTGAAACCCTCCACGCCCCCGTATGGAGCAACAAAAATGCAACAAAAAAGTGAAATTGAAAGTTTTGCGCAAAATTGACGCACAGGAGTTTTCCGTTTTTTTGTCATAAATTATTTTTCTTCCAGAATTGAAACATTTTCAAGCGTCTTTAAACTAATTTTCAATAGTTTAAACATTTTCTATGTGTTTAAATAATTGTTGTCCCCATAATAAGTCATTGAAAGAAAGTTTTTATGGTCAATCAGACAAATAGTCAGGTATAGGAAAATTGATCTCTGTTTCGAACATTCACCCTTTATTTAAATAATGAAATAATATTTACTAGTAACTTTTTCTTACAGAGTGGTAAAAAATTCTAAGATTTTTAAATTTTGTTAAATTTGTCACTTGTTATTAAATACCTACATTACTCAGATATTACTATTACATTTATTACATTATATTACATTTTGTGTTGAAAACGTGATACCATTTTTCTTTAAATTTGGTTCAGTATTTTGTTTATCGCTAAACATTTTAATGTTACATAAGATCTTTTAAAGATAAATATTTCCTTCAACAACTTTTTTACATTGTCGAGTATAACTTAATTATTTTAATAATATTTAACATCATAAAAGTTACGTTCAATTATATCGTTCTGAAATTATTTCTTTAATTTCTTCGTTTAAATTACCCCCGCAGACTGATTGGTCCTCTATAAGCTTATAGTAAGTTTTTTCTTTAATTTTGTTTCAATTTTTTATGTTCAACATGAAAAAAACTGTTTTGAGAAATTTATTTATTTGTGAAATTTGTATAAAATTGAAATATTCAACAATAAGTGAAACACTCAATCAAATTTATGATAAAAATAAGATTTCTTAATCTTAGTTCTATAAAAATGTATACTATTTATCTTTAATAAATTGTTAAAACAGTTTCATCATGCTTTTACAAAAAATGTTTACCTTTAAAATGAAAAATGCCATCACTAATTACAGAAAAAGATTAATAGTAAACATTTATATCAAAACTAAATTGTTTAGAGAAAAAAATGAATTAAAAAAATACAAATTTCTAGAGAATGAGATAGTAATATGTGAATGGTGTGGATATTTAATAATAAGCACTAAAGTTGTTAAAAATAAAAAGCTAGAGTTATCTACCTTTTTTTAAAGAACTATTATACAATTAAATAATGATTTATTGTTAAAACAATTAGTTAAGTAGTGGAACAAATATCAAATTGCCTATCAATGACTAATTGTCCGGTTAAAAGTGGAAAAACTACCTCTTAATGAGTTTGCAGGAAAATAAAATTATTTAAACAAACATAAATGGTCTAAAACAAAGAAAATAATGTACAAATTCTCAAGAATTTTTGAGTTTTGGCACAAAAATAATTTTTGGCAAAAAAGGAGAAACAGAGCTCGTATGCATCAATTTTGCGCAAAATGGCCAAACACATGAGTCTTAATTTTCTGAAAACAATAATTTTTATATTAACCAGTTTGACTTAAGCTGGGAGAGAATTTTTTTCGTAAACCTTGGTAAATGGGAAGAGGGGTAGCATGCCCTCTATTCGCAAAACCGTTCCAAATTATACTTACCTTTTTATAATGCGGATTTAATGAATATCTTCTTTTCCTTTATTTTAACTTTCTGACCTGAAATTTAAATGGAAAATATTCGATTATTCATACAGGAATTATGCTAAATAATCCGTCTAATAATGTAAAATATTAAATTAATGAAACAAAAAATATTTTCAACTATGCAAATTTTCTATTCATCGATCCAAAAAGTTAGAAATGAAATTCTTGTTTCTCCCCTAGTTAAACTTTTACAACGAATATTTTTATCGCTTAAAAAATAGGCTTTCTCGTCGTTTATTCATGCCGAGTCAACTAATGAGTAGAATTACCCTTCGCAACAGACAGCAAACGCCTCTCGAGGTAACGGATCATTACCGTCCTCTCATTTAATTTAGATTAGCAAGGAAAGTGGAGGCTCAACTCGGCTACCCGAACTTCCCTACTCATGTAAAAGGGCGAGTATAATCGTCAGTACTAAACGCAGTTATAATCCTTCCTTATCTTCTCTCTTTACAAATTGTATATATATATATATATATATATATATATATATATATATGGATTTAATAATTGCTTCTTCAATTCGTATAATTTCAACAATTTTCTCAGTCCAAATCAATAAAGGCTCACCTGAAACGAAAATATCGCGTAACATTTGCATCTCTCAATTATCCTTGAGCATGGAAATATTATAATGGACGATAAGCAGGTTTATCATAATGCGACTTAATTCGATCAGTTTGAGTTTTATAACAGTTCGACCGTAATTGCACAAACATGAAATATCAAAGCCACTGGAGAGTTTCCTCGTTAATGTGTACAAGTGTGGCCATTCACGTACTGCTACATGTCGTGTAGATTTTAAAGAGAAAAAAAAGTAAAGCACGCAACCGCAAAACCATTCATTCGATTGATACTGATTTCCAAGTGGTTATTCCAGCACTCGATTACGCAATTGGAAAAATATCATTTTTCTGTCAATTGAGACTAAATAAAATGAAATAGGAATCCTCACAAGCGAATTTTACCTTATCGCCTTTTTCTATGTATACACTAGGGTGCTTCAATTCTATACGTGTAAAAATTCAACTTTCGATTTTTGCTGATCGATCTCCACCAGTGTAATGCAGTCACTTGAGTCAAATTTATAATGCAAACTGAAACCCATTCGGGGACGCTTGGAATATGGGATTATTCTAAATTGAGTTTAATTTGAGAAAAATTAAAAATGAATTAAATCACTTCGAAAGTAAGATTTTGTAAAATTCAAACGGATATGTTGGTTTTTAAATAAAATTCATCTGAAATAGGGCTAATCGTGAGTCGAATCAAAAATTTTATTTTGCTGGTGGAGTCGACTGTATCAATTGCAGACAACTTATCTCCATCAAATCGTTCGTTTTTCGGAAAAAGAAATTTTATTATTTCTTTTTTTTTTAATCGGTCATTATTAACCCGTGCCCCGGGGTTTTGAAATTAACATAGTATAAGCATGGTTTTCGGCAAAAATAAAAAAATAAATTCTTCTTTTCAAATTTGACTAAATTGAATAATTTCTGCCCCAAAGAATGCAAAATAGCACGATTTTTTTTGAAATTTTTCAACGTGAATTATTTTTATTCGATAAATGAAAGGTTTCCAAGTATTATTCACTTATTTTGAACTGTTTGAAAAGAAATGTTATTTGTTTAAACAATTTCTAATTACTTGTAATTTTTAGAAAGAAATGACGAACTCGATATGACAAGTGTAAAACCATTCATCAATTTTTGAGTGATTGGGACAAGTTTCACAGAGAATTCACGAAAAGTCTCGGAACTAGGAAGTAGGTTCGCACGCGCATGTGTGGTTCGAGTTCGTCGGATGAGTGGATAGAAGTTTTATAATCCTTATACTGTTTACCCTAGATTGTGGCGGATCCCTCAAGAGTTCTACTAGTTTATAAATAAATATAAAATAAATCGCAAAAATAAAAATTTTCCCTTTTTATATTTTAGTGACAAATTTTCAGGAACTGTTCGTAAATAAGTTACTAATTTATCCGTATATTTTTCACAGAAATAAGGATTTATTTCATTTTTTTTATCCCGCATCCGAGACATAGCACAAGTTCTTGATTTTTTACAGATATATTTTTTCCGTGTGCGCCTTTTCGTAGTGCAGGTAGAGAAATTTCTTGTATTTCTATAACCTCCCACAATATATCACTTATCATTTAGTATTTTTTATTTGAGAATTTAAATGCTAATTTTTTAAATAATTTTTCTTACAAATTTATAACCTGCGATATTGATTCCAGGAAATAATGCCTCACACGATTTACAAGTTGAAAACATTTTGGAAACAAATCAAATTTATTTGGACAATTTGAAAATATCCTAAATAGAAAAATACTACTTTTAATATTCGTTTATTGTATGATTATTTCCAGAAAATACTAACTTTTCATAATTTGGTAAACAAAAATAATATTAAAAGAAATTGTTAAAAAATCTGAAAAACATGTTAAAAAAATACCCTTAACAATCAGTTGTATCATTTATCTGCAAAAATAATTTATTCGGACATAATACAAGAGTGTTGGAAAGGATGAAAAAAATTAAGAGTTATGAGTGGAAATTGTTCCCTTAGCATTCGTTAAAAGGTAACTAAACTTTAATTTACAAAAAGTTAATAACAAATACTCATTTTTTCCTTTTTTTCGAAAATGGTGCTTTTTTAGAAAACAAACAAATTGAGGAGGGGATCGATCACGAAATATCCAACATTTTGGACCCCCCTACTATGTGCATAATAATAATACTTAAAAAATGTAAAAGACCTACTCTAATGGAAAATCTTAGATTAAAAGTGCAATTGCAAATTAAAGTTAAAATGATCCACTTAATGCTTAATTTTATATAATCAAGTTAAATAGCAGCTTTCAAAAAAATACTAATTAAAATTTTAAAAAGTAAAGCTTTTCTTATTTTTAAAAATATGAAACGTTTTCGCTTTATTTTCAAATTCTTAAATTGATTTTAATAAAAGTATTTTACAATTTTGATCTTTTTCACACGATTCCCATTTAACCCTCCTTAGATCTTAGAAGTTTCAATTAATAAACAATATTTAAACATAAGCGTTTAAAGTTTAAATTTAATTCTGTGCAATTTGCAATTAACAGATTTCGATTCTCAATGTTTACAGTCTTACCATGATGAGAATGTGTTATTTTTGTGTGAAAACTGACTATCTCTGATTTTAATAAATCTGCACAGCTTGAGACCTTCTGAATTTCAATAAAAATTGCACACGTTTTAAGGAATGAAAATGAAAGATTGTGTTCTTGAACCTGTGTTTTTGATTGGAGCTTCTGGTTTTATCCAACGGAAAAAATTACTAAAAATCAAATATTCCATTTTGAGCTGAAACTATGCAAGATGCGAAGAAAATTAATAAGACAAAAACTATTCCCTCAGTAAAGATCTACACATTTATTTGTGATCATGTTTTAATAGGATGCTTAGTTTTCATTTTCACCTGGACAAATAAATTTGAAAAAATTGTGATTATTTGGATATAAGTTTGTTTGTCGTTAACCATTTTTTGATCAGAAGCGTAGTTTTCTTTTTACTCATAAAAAATAACATTGAATATTAAAATTTTTATTTCTAGAAAATTGAAAAGAAATACAATAAAATGTTACATTAAGAAACTTTTCGCCTTAATTACATCTAAAAATTTTGTATCCACTAATTTCCACTAAGATGCGTAGTTTTTGTTTTAATCGCGGCTTGGAAATTAATATAAAATACATTATATGATAAAGTTTAATATTTAATATAGAAAATTTCGTGTTTTGTAATCACTGTAACAAAGTGCGAAGAGCGAGTCACCTGACAAGATTGTATTTATTAAAGCCAAATGAGATTTAACATAAGAGAATCGATAAGTACTAAATGAAAATTTCCAATGGATTGACCTTTAATTTTTAAATTTTTCTGCATAAATCTGGGCAAAGTACAAAGACCTGCACGTAGCACATTCTAAATAACTTTAAAGATTAAAATTAAAGTCTTTTACATTTGAAATGGCTCAAACCCTGAATTGTATTTAGGATTGTTTGATGGTAAATTTATTAAATTAAATATTTTTAGCTTTTAATCAGGAAAAAATGGTAAAAGCAGCTATTTCTATTAGACAATATGAAATTTCTCGTGAAATATTCCTGTTTTATCACTGGCGTAATAATCATAAATATTTCTACGTAACTAATTTCTCTTATTCACTCAAATCATAAACGTCGTCGTTCTTCTCGTATGCTACAAAGACTAAATTCGATTCATCCCTCTTACTTGATTTTTTTGCTGCTTAAGCTTTTCTGATTTTTATTTTACTGTTAAATGTACCCCAAATAAATAAATTTCTCGTACCTTATGTTTATTTAAACATAATTGCTGCCCTGCACTTGAAGCATTGAGCAAAACAAATTCTTCTGTTAGAATTGATCAAAAAATTTGAAGCTCAATATTGTTTGACCTCTTCCAAAGGTATTTAAAATGCCCTAGGGTAAATTACATCATTCAGTTATGAAAAAGTGACCGTGAACACATCTCCGTATTTCAATCAACATGATCATTGCTGACTTCGCATATGAATTTTGTTTAATTACCAGTTGCATAAATACCAGACCAAACGAATAAAGATTCCAACCAATATGCCAATCAAATAAAATCTCTTTTTTCCATGTATTCATATAAAATCACATACATAGAATTCAGAGCCCCTCTACCTTTTTTCACAGTACTCTCTCGTTTTTTCGATATTGTGAAATAATAAAGGCCCGATTGATTACAATCGAATCAGCAGGAACGTCAAGCTCATCAGCCTCATGGTTTATTATCGAACCTCTAGCAATTATTGCGAAATCCTGAAAATCGCATTGAATGCTTACGCTCTTTGAGGTGTGCGCCAACAAAATGTTGGTATTAAATTTAGATTAATGTTGCAACTCCAATTTGCATGAAGGGTAAATTTAATCGCTTTAGTTCTGCATTCGCAGCTTCATTTAAAAACAAAAAGAATAGCGAATTAAAAAAATTATTATTATTTGTTTTTTATACTAATAAATGTTGGATCAAACTTTTACTTTTGTTAAATGGTTATGCTTTTTCATTTAGCATATTTATATGTTTAACTTTAGACATTTCAGACATTTTTTTATTCAGTTGCGCGACCATCGCCAAATTTTTTTAACATCTTTAAGGGTAAATAATTCAGAACATCTGAATTATTTACCTTTAAAGATGAAATAATTTTTTATTTCCAAGAGAAGAAAAAATGTCAAATTTATGTTTATATGGTGAAACCCTTATAAAATTAAAACTGAAAAATTAATAATGTCTACGTTAAAACTCGTAATTGTTTTGTAACACTGGAAAACTTCAAAAAAAACTTTTTATAGAAGAAATATGGTCGTGGGGGCTAAAGCGCAGGCTTTAAATCCACTCTGTCGGCTTGCGGGTTCGATTCCCGCCTCGCACTCTGG
>JAAAKG020133563.1:0-14130 GCA_010014905.2 Druon quercuslanigerum | reverse complement strand
TAATTTTAGTTGAAAATTCATCTGATTTGTTTTAAATTCCAGTTAAAGATTCATAATTTGATTCTTTGATTTCCTATATCTTCACGGTTGCTTTCTGTTTTTCCGTTTAAACTTTAAATATATGAGATTGAAAAAAATAATTTGATTTTCTTCCAACCTTAAAATTACGAAAATTAATTAAACATATATTTTGACTTCCAAAATAGTACAAATAACAATAATAATAATTATAATTATAATAAATGAAATAAATTTCCATTACGATATACGTACAGCCATTCACACTGAATTCGATGATCTGGACGATTTTTCTGCACATAGTGTATTTGGCCCCATCCTTTTTTGTTGCACAATCGGTTCTCAGTTCCTCTGGAGGTTCTTTTTCTGCACATCTGCTGTCATTATGACTGTTGCATTCAAAACATCTCACAGCCGATACCTCTGAAATCACAAACAGATATTCATTTCAACTTAAAAAGGCACATTATTTTGTCGCTAATAAATTACTAGATCCGTCTTTCGAAAATACTACTGTCATTTTTAAAGTGTACTACGTTATACAGTTGTATCTACAGTGATTATTATTTTTCGAAATTATTTGTCTTTAAATAATATTCATAAATAAAACTGATACAGGTGATATTTATTCAACGATTGTCAGAATGAGGTAATGAGAATTCCATAATGAAAAAATTCTTCTGATTTTACAACTAAAAATAGGAAATTAAGCATAAAATGGACAAATGAAAAATGTAAGATGAATTTAAATTTACGAAGCTACTTTATTTTTTATTTATTTTTATAAATATGGGAGATAAACTTGATTGGTTTGATTACGGTATCGCGTTCGCCTTTTCTATTTAATGGTTCTAAACAAATAAATAAAAGAAGAAAAGAACAGGAAATTAAATAAAGCGATTAATGTATATTATACTAAAGCTATTTAGATTTTTTCCTTTTTGATGAAGAGGCCGGACGAAGTGGATTCTACTGGTAGAATCTGTTATCCTATGTGGATTTCCAGTTTCAAAAGTCAATTACATAGTTGAGTGAAAAAGAATAGTAAATTATGTAACAATTTACTTAAATTAAACAGACACGATTACTATGAAAAAAGATTTATTAAAGGTGTCCAATCTGTGAAACTTCAGTACATTTTTCTACTAAAAAATCAGTAAATCACCAATGTGACCTAAAGGAATAATAAATACTTTTTTTAATTTATAAAATTGGATTTTCAGATATTTAACTGTCAAATAATCTTCTAGAAATTAAGGCGCATCTTACTTTTGAGGATGAGTTAACAAAACAACCATTTTTTGTATATATTTAGTTATTTAATAGAATGATAAAAAATTTTGATTTAAAAAAACAGATGTTAATTATGATTTTGTATGGAATAATTTCGGATAAACTTTCGAAAAGCGCATACCTCTGATTAATTTTAAATTCCGCAAATCCATGTAGTTTGACACGCTAATTACGAAAATGATAGTGGAAATACCCGACAATGTTTTTAACAAAAGTTTTATATCCAATTAAAATATACATTTTTAATTTTTTACACTTTTTTCCCTCGATTTATTGTTTTCTGAGAAATTCGGTATTGCATTTTATTAAGTGCAACAGGCTTGCATCATTTTCGGGTGCGCTTCCAAAAAGCACGTACCTCCGAATATTTTTAAACTCTGTATACCTATGTATTTTGATGCGCTAATTAGAATTATGATAGCGAAAATATCCGGAAATTTGACTTTCATCGTGAATACAATACATTTCATCGTAAAAATTTTCAGACAAAAGTGATAGATCCAATCAAAATAATCCTTTTTTATTCTGTGCTCTCTTCGTACCAGATTAATCGCTTATGAGAAAATCTCTGTTGAAATTTAGTATGTGCAACAGGCTTGAGTTGTTGCAAAGGGGCATGGGTTTGAACAACATTATTTCCGCGACCAATCCCAGCGTTGCCTTCCTGCCCTCACGAGATGTTGGAAAAGGGTAGGGATTTGATAAAAAATTATTTTTTAATGACCAAGGGTGGCTTCCTGGCTTCACGACGAGTTAGAAAGGGGTATGGGTTTGACCAATATTATTTCTGTGACCTTTCTCAGAAGGGTTTTCAGGTTTCTACCATGTTTTATATTTTTACAAAAAATTCGTTCAAACTTTCCTCTATTCGATTTAAATAGAAAATAAAATATACAAAGTTCATTGAACCGCACTCAAGTAGAATATTCCCGTATAAAAATCAATGAAGCTGTCTGGCATAGAAAGTCCACCCATCGATATTAAGCTGCAATTTCTTACGAAAATTAAGAACCAAAATAAAATATTACGGTTTACTAAGAAAGTGCAAAAATCTTACAGAATTGCGAATAAAAAAATGCACAATATTGGAAATTTTATTCAATAAGTTGTGTCTTAATAATGTATAATGTTATCTAATTCAGAGAAAACAATCTATGTGATATCTTATAAATATAAATGATAAATTAATGACTAAATACTCAATTTTAAAATATAAATTAAATATATATTTTTTATTGTAATTTTTTGAAATTTTTTCCCCTTGAATAATAAAAATTCAATAAAGTGAATGACCTTCTATCTCATTTCCCTTTTCATAACCTGCAAAGTTTTATGACCCTGAGATCAGTTTAATCGCTGAAATCGAGTCACGAAAATAGCTCAGTTATAGTAGAAGGCATCAATTATTCACAAAAAATCGTATTCACCGAAAATGTTCATCTACAGTAAACTATAACGTCACGAATTGCAAAATTTTTCAGGTGATTTTTTAGCCGTTTAATTTCTAAAATAAAGAAAATAACTCCCTAAGCCTGGCATATTGAATTTTGTACTTTGTTTAAATAATGCAGTTTTTTTAATTTTTAATTCATAATACGAACAGACCTTGAAACCTCTTATTTTATTAAATTACTAAAGACCTGTTCTCAAGAACAACAAAAATTAAAATATTAATCAAATCGCATTATTTAAATGTTTTCAGCATTTTCTGTTTCAAAGAATTTTAGCAATTTTTTTCCATGGACCACAAAAAAAGCTTCGTTGGATACTTTGTCTGGAAAGCGGGAAATAAAAGCGAGAATGAAAGCTCTGCTAGTAAGAAAAATCAATAAAACGCCCCAGCCGGCTTCTCTTTGAAACAGATCTCGAAAAACGACTTGGAAAGGATAGAAAATTAATGGTCGATTTTTTAAGGGTAATAATCTGATTAAAATTGATTACGTCAGTTGATAAACACACATCGTGTTAACATCGTTTTAGTTTACGCTTGTGCCAATCAATTTCATCCATAGGAGATGCAAAATTAAATTTTCCACAACCTCTAAAAATGTTCCTTTCCTGTACGTGAAAGCACAAAAAATAAAAATGAGAAAAATTATTTTATTGATTTGCCAAAGAATGCAAGTAAATGATAGACTTCATCATGATCGTTAAAGGCATTGCTTTTAGTATTGCGATTTTAAAAATGTATATTCGAAAAACAGAAAGATTTTATTTGTATTTAAAGGCTACAATGGGACCTTTTTGTTAAGTTATAAAAGAATAAAGGAACTTTGATTAAAATTGATATAATCAGGGTTCAAAGAACGATTTTCTCTTTCAGTTCTTAAATTGCAATCGCTACTAAGTGATTATAATAAAGACGATGTCTTCTAAGGTCTCTAGCAAAATCCCCAACTCGCCAGTTTGTTACCGGATCACTGAATCCAGTACTAGATTTAATTTGAAATGAGCCGGAAAGAGACACTTATTGGACAAGATTCCCAAATAAGTAAAGTCCATTTTAGATTTTACACGCACTGTTTTCACTAGAAAATTGACAATTTCACATCTTAAAAAATGGGAGTCTATTTTTGTGTTTTGGATAACAACAATCACCACATAAATGGTTCACAATTAGTCAACTATATTTAAAGTTAATTTCATGTTTAAATTATCTTTACATTTGAATCTTATGATTAATATTGCCAAGGAATACTAAATAATAATTGAAACCTACCGGAGTTTTCGAGGACGAAGAAAGCACAGCAGGCTACAGTGATAAGTCGCAATGTCAGTCCCATTTTGACGTGATGTACACAAGTGGCGGTTGAATAGAAAACTAGTTTAACGAGTCGCTCTAGTCGCGAGACAAGAGAGGACTAAATTGAACGGAAGGTTTGCTCGAATTATTGGATGATACGGAAATTTAGGGGCTGGAAAAAGAACCGACCTCGCGGCCTCAAGAGCTTAGAGCGCACTGTTGATCCCTGCTTGGTACAAGCGTACGACACCCCACGGATGAGTCGCGTGCATATTCCCATTCTACTCGCGATGTGCAGGAGATAGAAAATCTGGGTGACCAGTGAGCACGCGTCTAAGAGAGATCAAATTCAATATTATTGAAAAAACATTTATTCATGGATATATGGATCTCAAGAAGATAGAAATCCTATCTCTTTGATTCATTTTGAATCTCTAAGATAGAATGATATAAAGATGATTTATGCAAGTCTATCACCCCTTCATTCACTTCCATCTTCTTTCAACTACTTATCAATATAAACCTCTACCTGTCTTTTTCAATCCCTTCTTGTCATCCTATCCTGTGTTGAGAGTCTATTAACGTCAATAATTTTCAATCTCTTTTTCGATCCCTACTTTCTAGCCCAGTCTATTCGTTTGTCATTTGCAATTCACAGATTTTATCTTAGTCTATCCCTCATCTAGCCAAGCCAATCTTTTTGTGTCTCTTTTTAAATTCTCGCTTTTATGTCCCAGTCTGTTCCTCATCCAAATAATCCCGTCTCTTTCTCTCGTCTATCCCTTGTCTATCAAATTTCCATATTGTTCCATTTTTTTCTCAATACCCGTTTATCATGTACAATTCATAGATTCTAAACCAGTCTATCCCTCATCCATCCATGATAATTTTTTGTATCTATTTTTAAATCTTAACTTTTATATCCCAGGCTATCGCTCAGCCATCCAGATGCATTCTTTTCCTTCTCGAAGTAAATATAAATCTATGCCTGTCTATTTTAATCCCTTCTTTTCTCACTTAGTCTACATCTTGTGCATCAATTTGAATTTTGTTCAATTACTTTGTTAGTATAAGTTTCCGCCTTTTATTTATAACTCCTAGATTCCATCCCAATCTATCGCTCACCCATTCACGACAAAATTTTTGTATAACTTTTTCAATTAATTCTTTTAACCCAGTCTATCTCATTCTAACTTAGTGTATCACAGTCTATCATAGTCTACCTCAATCTATTCCTCATCCATTAAGTCCAATATTTGTACATCGTATTTCCAATGTAATTCTCCGCCTTTCTTTTTCAATCGCTCTTTTTAATTCTATCCTATTAAATTACATGTCAATCATTTTTAACCTTTTTTTCGATCCCTTATTTTCTAAGTCAGTCTTTCCCACGTCAATGAATTTCTATTCTGATCCATTTCTTTGTCAATGTACATTTGTCATTTTCAGTGAAAATTTTGTTGTATCTTTTGAACTCCTAGCTTTTGTGTGCGACTCAATCCCTCATGTGTCCACTTTGATACTTTTTATTCTTCTTTTTAATATAATTTGCCACCTGTTTCTTTCAACCCCTCCTTTTAATCCAAGCCTGTTGGGAGTCTATTCCCGTCGACCATTTTGAATCATTTTTTCAATTCAATACTTTTTTATTCCATTCTGTTACAGCCTATTTCCGTATACCAGTCTATTCACGAAAATAATCTTGAATCCCTTTCTCAATTCTTTCTTCTCTAGCCCAGTCTATCTCCTGCATATCAATTTCTAGTTTGTTCCATTTCTTTCTCAATACCCGTTTGTCATTTTCAATTCATAGATTTGATCCCTGTCTATCTCTCATCTATCCACGCCAATCTTTTTGTATCTCTTTTTAAATCCTGGCTTTATACCCCAGTCTATTCCTCATCCAACCAATTCAATCTCTTTCCATCTTCTTATCAATACACGTCAATAATTTCGAATCACTTTCAATTTCGAATCACTTTCAATCGATTTGTCATTCTCGATGACAATTTTTTTATATTCCATTTCGAATCCTGACTTTTACATTCCAGTATCTCCCAAGTCCATCCAGTTTAATCCTTTGCCATTTTCTTGCACATATAATACTCTTCCTCTCCTTTTTAATTCCTCCTTTTAATCCAAGCCTATCGAAAGTCTATTATTGTCAATATTTTTTTCAATCCCTTCTTTTCTAATCCAGTATATTTCATTTTTATTAATTAAAATTCTGTTCCATTAATTTTGTTACAAAATGTCCCGCTTGTCATTTCAAATTTTTATATTCAATTCCAGTCTGTGGTTCTTCTATTCACGCCAATGTTTTTGAAAACATTTGGTCAATATAATTTCCCAACTGTCTTTTTTAATCACTCTTTTCTACCCTACACGGAGAAAACTATATCGCATGAATTGCAATATATACCGTAATTCTTGCGCTATACATCGTAAATATCGCATTTTAATATCGTAAAATCGTTATATCATACATTGCAAGACTTTACATTATATTATTACTTTATTTTATTATTATTTTATTATATTATATATACGAGGGTTCTGGTAGTGGCCAAGCGATATTAGTGTATTATAATATCGTACAAAGCTCCAAAGCCTGCTAGTATGTTATAATATTGCGCTTTATTTCAATATAGATGAGTCAGGCCATGTCAACTGTGCCCATGAAATTTTAGTGATTTTTGAAAAGTGACAACAGTTAGAAAAATTGTAGATAATAGAATTACAAAAAAATACTTGAATCCATTTTTTTAAAAACCGCACCGTTTTCATTATTTTTAATAATAATGATTTTTGCGACTTTGATTTGAAAAATTAATAACTTACGACTCGTTTGCAATAATGGAATGAAATTTTTTTTGACAGTTGTAAAACGTTTTCTCTTGCCAATAAGAATTTTTTTGCAATAATATTTTTTTAATTATTATTTTTTATTAACAATTATTTAAACAAATTCGATTATTTATAACTTCTAGGCCTACGATCGCAGTGAAAATTTAACGCAATGTAGATTGCACACTTCTTTCTGTTCTCCAAAAAAGAAAAATTGGTAATTCTCACTCTGACCGTCTTAAAAAAAAGCTTTTGTCGCTAGAGCCGCGTAATAATTGTCGCCTTGACCGGCGCGCTCGGCACATGCGCCTCACTCTACGAACGCGGCTGTTTATACTCATTTATTTGTATTTATATTCTTCTAAGTTCTGTATAAATTGGTTTTTTCGGTAAAAAAATGCGTCTGGAATATAATTTTACAAGGATATGGTAAAGAATTATTATTTTGGACATAATTACCTTTCTTAATAAATTATTTTTATAAAAATTAAAAATTTTACAGTAACCTGTCTGACCGAAACATTATCGCTAGAAAAAACCTTGCAACGAACAGTTGTTACATTTACAACTTCAAGTTGATGATACAGGGCGAGCGTTTTTAATTAGTGGAACTTTATCAAAACGATTTTTAAATTTTTGGTCGTGCAAATCATGTTCTGCTTGAGAACAAAAATCAAAATCTATGTTATTAAAGAAATATTTTGCCCATTCGAAGAGTTTTTGGGGCAGAACTCTCTCAAGCAGAACATGATTTATAAGAAAAAAATTTGAAAATCGTTTTGATAAAGTTCCACTAATTAAGAATACTTGTCAGTATCATCAACTTGAAGTTGTAAATGCAACAACTGTTCATTGCAAGGTTTTTTCTATCGATACTTCTTCGGTCACACATGTTATTGCATAAAGGCTTGAGTTTGTGCACTGCTTGTTTCTAAACAAATTTGTCACTAACAATTGCTTTATTAATTAAGATTGGAAGTATTATTACTGTTTTTGTAAAAGTTTAAATAAATAATGAATGCTGACACTTGTATTAAATTCTTCATTAGGAAAGGTAATTATGTCTAAAATAATAGTTCTTTACCATATCCTTGTAACATTATATTCCAGACGCATTTTTTTTAATCGAAAAAACCGATTTATGCAGAACTTAGAAGAATATGAATACAAACAACATTGTGTTAAATTTTCACGGCGATCTTAGGCCGAGAAGTTATAAATAATAGAATTTGTTTAAATAATTGTTAATAAAAAAATAATAATTTTGGAAATATTATTGTAAAAAAATTCTTATTCGAAAGAGAAAGCGCTTCACAACTGTCAACAAACTTTCATTCGATCATTGCAAACGAGTCATAAGTTATTAATTTTTCAATTAAAAGTCGCAAAAATCATTATATATACAAATTTTTCTAATTGTTGTCACTTTTCAAAAAATCACTAAAATTTCATGGGCACAGTTGACATGGCCTGACTCAGATGTTTGTGATAACATTGTGCGATATCTTTTTTTTCGTGTAGCCTATTAAAAGTCTATTGACGTCAATAATTTTGAATCTCCTTTTCGATAGCTTCTTTTCTAACACAGCCTATTTCTGATCCCAGTATCACCCTCATCCATTTATTTTGCTACTTTTCTATCTCCGAGAGAGTCTTTTAATCCGTCCTTTTCATCTAAGTCTATCGAGATTCTATTCCCGATAATCATTTATAACAATGTTTTCAATTTCTTCTTTTTTAACCCAGTATATTCCATTCATCCCAGTTTATCTCTAGTTTGTCTATTCACGATAATATTTTTGTATATATTTTTCAATTCCTGCTTTTTTATTTTAGCCGATCCCAATCTATCTCTCATCCATCTGGTTCAATTTTTTTTCATGATCTTGTCAATGAAATTCTCCGCCAGTCTTTTTAACTATCCTTTGTATCCAAGCTTATAGAGAATCTATTAACGCCAATTACTTTGAAATTCTTTTTCTATTCCTTCTGTCCAAATCGCTTCAATCCCTTGTTCTCTTTCAACATAATTTTCTGTTTCTTATTTTAAATTCATGGTTTTTATCTTAATCTATTCTTCCTCTATCAATCGTAAATCCTTGTTATCGTCTCGTTTTGAATTGCCCAGTCTTTGCCTTTCTTACCTCCTAGTTTTTCGATTTCTATCTTTTTATAACTCTTTATCAATATATTTCTACGTTTTTTAAATTTTATTTTGTTATATCAATGCAGGTCAAACTATCTTTTTTCCCCGTCAATATTTGTCTGTATCTACATATTTTTAAGCCTAGTAACTATTTGGATGGTCCGAAGCCATAAGAGGGATTGAGATAGCCCCTTGAGAAACTTTGTTATTACATCAAAATAGTAACATTCAATTTTTTCACTTTCTGAAAAAAACACGACACGTAGGACAGTTTGGACAATACAAAAAGCAAAAAAAATGAATTTTGAAAATTTAGTGGGTTAGCCTTTTATGCTTCTGAATCATCTATTTTTGAAACCCAGTCTATTCATTTCGAACTTTATTAATCTTTTTGACAATATAATTCTCACTCCCTGCCATTTTCTGTTCCTCCTTTCTATATCTAAGTTCATCCATTCCTTGTCATATTTTGTTATCTCTATATAAATACATAATTATTACCATGTACTTATCTTTTTCAATCTTTCTGTACCTTTGTTTCAATCCCTGGCCTTTTATCCCAGCCTATCTCCTTACTTTATTAGCCTCTTCTCAGTCTATTCATTTTAATATTTTGCTGAGTTTTTTCCTTCGTATATATTTTTTTAAATGCCTGCCTTTTTTATGTCCCATCGGATTCCTGATCCACTCAATTTTATCTTCTTCTACCTACTTGCCAATAATTATAATTTTTAGCCTATTTTTTTAATCTCTCCTTTCTATTTCGTGTATCCATTTGAAAATTTATCTTCCTCTTTTAAAATATGATTCTACGCTTTATATTATTTATTTTCCCTTTTTGTGAATCTTTGTCAATTCTTCATCTATTCATTTGATTCTTTTTTTTCTTGTCTCTTTGCTACTATTATTGTCCGATATACATGTACAATTCATAATTTCGGAATTTTTTTAGATTGCTGCATAGTTTTTATTCGTTTTCTTCCACAAGTTTATAATGTGAATTTTCAAGTTGCATATAAAGAGAGTACACAATTAACCTACTTTTATAATTCATTCTGAGTAGTTTGAGAAAGTGGTTTGTTATATAGATTACCTTATCAAATCGTTCAGTGGATTCACAATTGACGTATCCCTTCTTTAATCAAAGCAGATGCTTCAATTCAAATAAATGAGTGAATTGCGTTTAAAAAAAAAATAAACGTATTATTTAATAACACATAATAATTGATAATAATTAATAATAATAGCTTACCCCTATAACCTGCAATGATCCTGTCAAAAAACGGTATGAAATATATATTCCATGAAATTTGAAAAGTCGATTATAATCCATATATTTTAATTACAGTAGAGAAAAGAAATTAAAATTAAATGGTTTAAGTTTTAACTCAAAATTTATCATAAAATACTATAAAATATGTTCCTTTCTTTTTATTATTCTGTTCTCTTAAAACCGGATGAAGACTTGTGATATTTTTTCTATTATGAATGAATTCTTCTTTTGCTATTTAAAAAGATTATTTCACATGGTGAAAATTTTTATATTATATTATATTTTATATCTATATTTGCACGTGGAAATTAACGTAGAAATTTTACGTACATTTTTGTTAGCTATATTAATTTCAAGATAACCGCAGGACTGGAAAAACCTGAAAATCGGGGAAAAGTCAGGGATTTTGAAAAAAGACCAAAGTTAGGAAATTTCTGTCAAAAGTACTTCAAGTATAATAAATAAAAAATGTATGAACTAGAATTTGAAAAAATAATATGGTTCAGTTAAACATTCTATTGTTTTGTTAAAGGTGCAAATATTTTGTTCGAAAATAAACTATTATGTTAAAAAAGATCTAATTGGTCAAAATTCAATTGACTTTTTTGAATATTCATATTTTTAAGTAAAAATTCATCTTTTTGGTTTAGAAATTCAACCATGGTAGTGAAAATGTATTTATTTTTATCGAAATTGAAATTTTTGGTTGAAAACTAATTAGGTTTGGCTGAGAATTCCAATATTTTGTTAAATATTCTTATTTTTTAGTTCAATTTTCTTCAGTTAAAAATCCAGCTATTTGGTTAAAAGTTCGATTGCTTTTTAAAACATTTCTTTTTTTATTGAAAATTAATAATTTCAGTTCAAAATTCATCTCTTTGGTGAAGAATTTAATTATTTTGGTTAAAATTTATCTTTTTTGAAAATTCTTCCACCCGCTTGAAAGTTGAACTTCTCTGTTAAAAATAGATTTTTTTAAGATTCACCTCTTTGTTTGAAAATTTAACTATTTTGTCGAAAATTCAAATAATTTGTTGAGAAGTGGTCGATTTGTGTAGAAAAATTTATCTTCTATGTCGGAAAATTATCTTTTTGGTTAATAATTCATGTATTTAGTTGAAAGTTTGTCTCAATTTTTAGAAAATTAATCTTCTTGGCAGAAAATTCATCTTTTTAGATTGAAAATTCAATTACTATTTGGATTTTAACCAAATAGTTTTACTTTTAATCAAAAGAGATTTATGTTCAACAAAATAATTGAACTAAGTTTTAAGCAAAGGTTTTAGTAGATAATTTTTTTAATTCCCCTTTCTTAATTAGAACTGAATCTTTTTTATTGAAAATTCATCTTTTCGTGCTGAGAAGTCAACATTTTTTTAAACATTTTACTTTTTAGCTGGAAAGCTGCACTCTTTTGTTGAAAAATTGTCTTTTTAGATTGAAAACTCATCTTTTTTTGTAGAAAATCTTTACTAACACATTAATTTTATTTAGCAGAATTTATTCCCGTATTATGCTCTATCGTAGTGAAAAAATTTTCCTATTTCCCATGTTTCGAGAGCATTTTGGCCTATGAAGACTAAAAATGTTAGACGAGTAGAACTTTGACCTCTAAATATTATTGGTCAGGAAAAATGCAAAATTTACCAGACAAAATGATGAGGGAATAAAGAGGGAATTTTGGAAACAATTTTATTAAACACTCTTTAATTCTTAACTCACAAAAAGTTTGTCGAAACTCCATCAAAGCAAAAAGTAGGTCCTTATGCATATTACCTAACCGAATAAAAGATTTGTTTATTAATTGGTTTAAAGGCAAGGTCCTTGAGGAACCGGTGGACAAAATAAAATGAGTTCATAGAGAAGGATCGAGTCGTGAATGGGGAAGGCCGTAGGTGGTACCACGTATAAATCGGCCATAAAGTGGTAGCTCAGAGTAGTCCACTACTTTGAGTGGATAATATCCCTTTTCCTGTAACACGCCACTTCACAGATTCACGCACGAATGCGGCCACGCGGATATATCCGAACTAGACCCGGAATTAAAAAACCGATACCCGAAATCATATTGACCTCATTTTTTAATTACTATCCCATTCTTAACTTTCACGTGTTTGAAACAATTCAAAAAAATCATGATGTATCATCAATGCAACAAAAAATTACGTGGTCTTCAAAAATGCGTGGGGGGGGGGGGCGTGAGGAGAATCCATTCTTACGTAATATATTTTCAAGAATTTGAACCAGTAAAAAAAACAAAGAAAAAATTATTATTAATCATTTTTCCACATGTTTACATGCGACTTGAAATTAACTACAACGCCATTCACAAGAAGATTCACCAAGCGGCCGACAGAGGTCTGGCGTGTTTTGCTAATACGAGTTTCAGTTTTCAGTATCATTTTTTCAGTTTTGGATGTTTCAGTTTAACATAAAAATATATTTAAGCACAATATGTTAAAAATATAGCAGATGTTATGTTTTAATATCCGTATGTTTGGCTGTACTATCTTACACTTTGAACATCTACTATTTAACATCCATTTTTCTCGGTTTAATATAAACAAATTTTATGTTAATTGGTAATTGTAACAGTATTAGTTGTAATTTAGTTATTAATATAAGAAGTATCTAGTAATATTATTATTAATAATTAAATGTAATAATTGTAAATACACCATATAAAAATGAGTAAGGCATTTTTCTAAAAATTTCCACCTCTCTTTAATCCACATAAGATACCGTGAGCTTTGCTTCAACCCCTAAAAATGTTACTATTGTGAATGGAAAATTTTTGACTTTCGATGTTCAAAATCCCCTAAATTCAAGAATTTTTATTTGAATGACTTTAAAATTAAAGAGTTTTAATTGTAAATATTCAAAATTGTTGTTTTAAAAATATATTCAAAATTAAACTATTTTAAATTATATACTTGAAAAATTGATAAATCTACAATTGAGGCGCCGGATGCAAAAACGAGATATAGAATTATTTTTCTGGAGTGGGGAGGCCCCTAAGGTTCTGAAAATGAAGTCTTGAATTTTAAATTTTGAAATATATATCCTGAATGAAAATTTAATTTCGCATCTTTTTCTCCACATAAAAAAGTTGTAGCTTTTTTATTTTTCGAATTATTTACGAAAAACTGTTTTTCTCTCTGATCAAAATATTTTGATTTTTTTCACTTCAACTCGCAGCGATATGAAAAGCTCGTGATATTTTGTAATAAAACTTATCAGAAATATGAATTGTTATATTCTCCGGCCGATGGCGTTAGCAAAACATTAAAATGTTTATTTGAAAAATGGTTAATAATTTTTTTCGAAGACGGCGCATAATTCGTGCACAAACAACTTCTAGTGTTTCGGGAGTCGAGTGAATTTTGAGCAAGCGAAAACTGTCAGCGAGAAAGTTCTTCAGAAAGGTTCAAGGAAGTTTTATGAAAAGTTTCAGATCAATTGGAATAGTAGTTAAAAAACTGTTGATGTTTTAATTTGCCGGCGAGATGGATTTTCTTCCGCGCAAACTACGCCCCGGTCAGTAAAGCGCCACCCCAGCGTTAGGTGCAACTATGACTCACAGCCCGTCGAGATTTCGTAATTAAAATACAAGGAATATGGAAAATCATGGTTTATAATAAATAGATCTTCTATGAAAAAAAATATTTTAGTGTTGCCAGTTCTAGGAGCATGAACTTCATGAAAGTCTTAAAAATAAAGAATCTCTCTATACTTATTTTTCCTTGTATTCGGCGTGTCCTTCGTCTGACCTCTATTTGTAAATATACTTATATATGCTTTTTGGTTGTT
>JAAAKG020133562.1:0-14130 GCA_010014905.2 Druon quercuslanigerum | reverse complement strand
GATTGACCAACTCCGGACGTCCCTATCACTCGGTCTCTACTCTATCCCCTCCCTGCCGGTTTCGGCCGGACAAGAATGTGTGATCTAGCGATTTAGGAACCATATTGGTTTTAGACAAATTTGTGTTGCGACGGAACAGATACAGATAATCAACATTCAATAAATAATAGGTTAAGTCCTTGGAGCTCTATTTGATGGAATGGATACCTCCAAAATGGCGCATCCATTGCGATTCTAGAGATCACACGAGGTGGCCACCATGTTAGAGATATCACTCATCGACACATCGTTTATGCTTTTAAATTATCCTATCACTGAATAATGATATATCAATTATGATTTAAAATTATCCCCATCACGGAGAACCACTGATTTTAATTGTAATGTAACGATCATTTCAGATGGTGGTCCATGAGTGATATGAAATGTCACCTGAGGTCACCACCAGTTGTGGTTTATCGTAACTGACAGAAATAATATATACGTCACTAAACTCACTATTCCTGATATATTAGCCACATGACATTTTATCCATTCCTGACATGAAAGGTCAGTCGAGGTCACGGCCATCTTAGATGTTTGAATGTGGCCTTTTCTTACTCCCATACGTACAGAAACCATTATTGGCGATCAGTCCTGAAACGCGACCGCATCGACAAAATTATTTTTTTACGAACGATTATTCAATTATTAAATAAACATATTTTTCCTATTACCCTGAATACATGACCCCACACATATGAAAATAAAATAATATCACATACATTTTACTTATCTTTCTAGCCATTGATAGTTTTCTTTTCAAGCTTTACGCTCAAGCTAAAGCTAACTTTTGCAAATCGGCCAATCGATAAGGCAATAATACGTCCAATCAATTAGTGTGGGGAAAGTTCAATCTATAAATTGCGTTGTCGTTGAGGGAGACAAGACTACTGTGAGGTGGGCATTAAGCTGGTCGAACGCAGAGTGAGTGTCGACAACGCCGAGTGCAGGGTTGGAACTTGGCCATAGATTGCGCGCCTAGAACGTCAACTGCGCTACGCAACAGCGTGTAAAGGCACACTTAAATTAGAGTGTCCTACACTGGTTAGCCATTTTCGCTGATTCCCTCCCCGCTCACCTTGGAGTGTTCCACAGAATTTGACCATTGTGGCTGGCCATTTCGCTTGCATGCGCCACGCGCGACGCGACACTTGGTCCAACACATCTACTTTACGACGTGCGCGCTTAAAGATACCGGCTGCTAGTGTTTTGACTGTCGCATACTGAACAGCCGGTGTAGAGTTCTGCGTGGTCGTGTTTTCCCTCCTGTCACAGTGAAGTTGAGGTGTCGTGTGTAATTTAACGATTCACGACTACCTGGTCGTCAATCTTTCGATGTTGAGTGTGTGCGTGTGAGTGGTGTAATCTGGTGTTAGGCCCCCCTGGCCCCAAGACTACCTCGTGAACAAAATAAAGAAAAATTTCGCAGGAATGAATAAATGGAGTTTTATATACTTCATTATAACCCCCCAGTCTGGTGATGTTTCGGAGAGGTCTATTTACAATCCCTAGACCTCAACAGGATTTATTAACGAGAATCGGCCGTCCTTATTGAGGATTCTGTCACTTGACAGCACCTAGGAATCTGTGCACGACCAGGCATGGCTCACTGAATAAGTTTCATATTCAATCAAGTTGATTGAGCGTAATTGTCAATCCAATTTGGGCGTGTTATATTATACCACGTCACAATATGTATACTGTCATCAGGAAGAGCTTTATGTGCAATATATCAATATCCATGCATATATATCTATTTATCTATCTATCTCGATCTATCTATATGTACTTAAAATTTAAAATAATGAAACGTCCCAGAGAGAAAAGTTGTACGTATTGAAAAATATTGTGTATAACTTTTTTGCCTGGCATGTTCTTTACATATTACCAGATTCTTACTATTGAAAGGTTAATTACAAAATTTTACTCGTGCATTTAGCGAGGAATTTCGTGCCATGCAATTTTCAAAATAAACTTCCCCGTCTTGATAAATTAGCCAATACATTTTCTTTCTCATGCTAGATGCATTCATGATTTTTTTAACCTAGAAAAATTAGGAATAAAAATACATTTAAATAAAATATTAGGGGGTCCTCTGACGGGGTTTGCCATTCACTTTAAAAATAAGTACACAACTAGTCAATGAAGTGGTCGTCAGTAACTTGGCAAAAATTCTCATCATACCGTTTTTATATAAATAAATGAAAATGTAGGCCTTTTAACTCAAGACGATCCTGTTAAAACACATATAGATAAAAACTGCTAACTGATCTCATTATGTGCATGGAGATATGTTTTATGTGTTAAATGCAAGAAAAAGTGAAAACTTTGAGAAAAATACTCAACGAGACGTTGATATGCAAAAACATGAAACCTACCTACCTACCTACCTACCTACCTACCTACCTACCTACCTACCTACCTCCCTACCTACTTACCTTCACAGCGGGAGCCTGTAACCCATACTTGGCGCGTCCGCAGGTGGCGGATAGGGAATGCTCGCTGTAAACAGAGGGTAAGGCGGAGATAAAATACGCCTGGCGAACCAAGCAGACTGGGTGAAGAATACACCGAGAAAAATCCACAATCATTTCCTGCTGCGGCCCACTGGGAGTGCTCCGAACCACGCCTTTCTAATCCACCGATATGGCGAGGTGTCAGTCGCAGTATGAGATCAAAAGCCAGCCGCTTCGGGCCTTGATCAGGAAGTGCGTAGTGGCTGCAGAGATCGAAATCTGCAGTGCTCCGGGCGAGTTCCGGTTCGTCCGTGTTTGCCGGGACTGGTTAAACGAAGGCTTGGCCCTAGGGAACTGGGTTACGAGAAAGTTCCGAGGTTATACCCCTTTCCAGTTATTTTGGCCCGCCCTTCAACGTACGAAGCGCTGGTAAAAATTTATAGCATATTCAGTGGCAAATTCCACACCAGAGACAACGAACCGGCACTGGACATGGACTTGAATTGCACAGTAGACGACCCTTTTACTCTGCGAAGTTCAATTTGGTGGTCCCCGCAGAGAATCCGAACCTACTTGTTGCCAGATCCCGATGAGGGCTTAATGAAAGCCAATCTGCCCAAACGGAAGAGAAGGGAAAGCACGCCTGATAAGGAAGCTACTGCTGACGAAACTAATGCTCGTGCACCTTTGCCTGTTGTCGAACAAATTTTTACACTTTTAAATGTGTGTGAATTTGAAACAAAGATTTGAGAGTGGTTTAGAGAAAGACTTGACTGTCGAGAATGCAAGCAATCGGTGATCTTCTTAGGCAATATGACCTTGTTGTGAAACATAAAGGAAAGAAACCCACTTTGTAACGACAGGGATACAGATCAATACTGCACATAACACTATCTACGATAGGAATCAGTAATAAGATTAGTCACTGGGAAGTGAGCCACAAGGAGTCACTTTGTGATCATAATTATATAATATTTGTGATCGAAAACAGCATGCAGTAACCGAAACAGACAGAGCACGTTGAAGGCTGGACTGTTCGAAAAATTAATAAGGAGAATCACTTAAAGGCATTATGCAATACAGTTAAGGAAAAAGGACGACAACATTTGAAGAATTCTCGACTGTCCTTGAAAATATATGCAACGAATACATGTTAAAAGAAGAAGAGGCTAATAGAGAAAGGCATAGAAGAGGGCAACCAGTGTACTAGTGGAACGACCAAAATATAGAACTTCGCGAAAACTGCATCCGAAGTAGAACGAGATACACGAGGATTGCCGAAAAGAAGAGCATACCCTTATCTCACAAAAACAATCTGTAGTTCGAGTTTAAAAAGAGACAAAAACATCTCCAGAGAGCTATCAAAGTATCGAAATAATATGGCTGGCTAGCAGTGTGGCTAGCACTATTAGAATCGACTTACGGGTGGATGATCACGCAAAACCCTGTACAAGCCATAATTGGAACGAAAGAAAATGAAAATAGAGAACTGGGAGAATTTCGGCAAGAATAAATAATATTTGAAAAAGACAAAACCCGCATTGACGTAGTGCTGACGCGGTTTCCGATACGAAGTGTTAGAGAAGGAAGGTCTTGCCCCCTCCCATTTTCCTGAAAATATGCGATAGCAGATTCCAGAAGGGTAGTTTGGCAGGAAAAGGAGTTCGGTTTTAGTGGGTAGGTCCCGTTTCGGTAAATCCCACTCTTACCTTCGTTCCTTGCAGACTATGCGTCCATGTGTAAATCTTACGTGTATGTATATTATGCATATACACTTGATATGCATATTTTAAGCTCGGGGTCCACAAGGTTTAATTGTGGCTGGTGCATCCGTTTTTATTCTTCAAAAAAAAAACTTCCCTACCTACCTACCTACCTACCTGCCTACCTACCCACCTACCTGCCTGCTTGCCTGCCTTTTTTATTTTGTTGACGCATTTTTTTCAAAAAATTTTTTTCGTTCCTACTTTGACTAATTTTGTCATGTAATATTTTGTTTTCCGCGTTCTATACCATTTTAAACTTTTTTATAATGCCATAAACTGTCATTTTTTATGACTTTAAATGTGTTGTAGACTATTTTACAACGATTAAAAATTATATCAAGTTATATGATAAAGATAATGGTGTTATTTTTGTACAAAATTGTAAAAGCTATAACAAAAAGATATAAATTATTTCTTCTGACCATTTACATATTGTCATAAGGATGAAACTTGCCATTTTCCCCCTTAACAGAAACAGAGAAAAAATGGCTTTAAAAATATTTGTGTTTATAGTTCTTCGAAATTTTAGAAGACATGAACCATATGTTTTAACATACTCTTTACTTTTTTTTATTCGCAGTCGCCGTGTTATAATCCTCTAGGGCCCCCTGAAAAGTAAGCGTTAGGAACCCTGCTGAATTCAAAGCCACATAAAAGAATTTATTCAAAATATTTTTTCTAATCCATAGGATTCGAATTTTTTATCTCAACCTAAGGTTTTTGCAATATTTAAAAAACCTGTTAAAAGTTTAGAATTTGCCGACGCCAAATAAATTTCGTCCATTTGGAGAAAAATTCAGAATTACTAAAACCTTACTTTTAACATAAATTTCATTCTTTCAATTTCTGAACAATTTTTTAATTAAAAAAAAACTAGAAGAGTATTTTCTAACTCAAAGAAGGAAACCATATACAGCGAATTTCACACTACTGACACGAATAGAAATGAATAAATATACATATATAAATTTCGAATGGGAAGTCTAGTGGAAAATCTGAGGGCGTCGAATGTTAATTCGCAAGACTTTCGAACTTCCCCGTTCGAATTGGTTTTGTTCGAATCGAACTGTCATATAGCGAAAAATTTGTAACGTGATGAGTGGTTTGCCAAAGTGTCGTTTCACTTTTGTTTATACCGGAAGTTAGAAATCCTAAATGGGATCCCCTATTTTTATTGCATATTCGGCTTCTTTGGATAAAAATGCGTATAATTTGTCTAACACAATTTTCTCGTTTCGCTATAGATGGCGCTGTAATAGACGAAATTAAATTTTTCTTCATTTTACTGTTACTAAGAAAGCACGCGTACAATTCTGCAATTTTCGAAATTAGTCTTAAAACAAACTACTACTTTTAGCGTAACACAGGAACAACGGCTTGGACGCCTCTCACGATTCGGCGTGCTTGATTAACGTGAGTCCCCTCGACTCTCACGTTTCGAGATACTCAGGAAATCATCTTTTATTTAAAGTAAGAACGCAAAATTATGACCTTCGGTTTCAACATATTTATTAGCCCGTAATTCAAATGAAGTTACACAACGGAGAAATGTATCTGCTTGAATTTCAGCATATGCACTTGTAATTCGGTGAACCATATTCTCACGTGATGTTGGTTTTTCTTTGTACACTTTGTCTTTAAGATAGCCCCGCAAAAAGAAATCGGTTGAAATTAGATCTGGCGACCTTGGAGGCCAATTTCTCGGACCGCCTCTACCAATCCAGCGACTATTAAAATCACGATCAAGAACTTCTCGTGCTACCGCTGAATAGTGTGCGGCACAACCATCATGTTGAAACCACATGTTTTGCCGTATTTCTAAGCTTAAGTCTTCAAGCAATATTGGCAGTTTATTTTCCAAAATTTCTTGACAGTTTGGACCATTTAAGCTGCATTCGATAATCTGTTGACCGTTCAGTTTGTTGCCAATTATTCCACACCACACGCTGACAGTCCACGGACGCTGGAGTTCGACTTCACGAAGCCACTGCGATTTTTCAATACTCCAGTAGTGCATGTTGTGTGGATTAACTATTCCATCTTTTGTAAAAGACGACTCGTCAGAGAATAATACATACCGAAAAAAGTTTGCATTTTGTTGTATTTGTTCACGTGCCCACTGACAAAAAGCTACCCGATTTAAGAAATAAACGCCATGAAGATCTTGATCTAAGAAGACACGATACGGATGAAATATATTACCTTCCAAAATTTTACGAACACTGCTCTGAGACGTTCTGGAGTCACGAGCAATTTCTCGTGTACTAACGTAAGGATTATTGGCAACTGCAGCTAGTACAGCAAGTTCATTATTTTTTCCAGTGACTGTTGTTCTACGGGTCTTTTTCATAGGTTGAACTCTTCCATCGGTAGTAAATTTAGTAATAGTACGATAAAATGAAGCCGGTGTGCGTCAACTAATTTTAACACCAGTGTATGTACTTTCAGAGTGATTAAATTCTGATTCATAACAGTTTTTCATAGAGTGCCTATTTTTCGATATAATGGAAAGTTTCAAGTTAAAAAAATCACCCGGTATATTGTAGACAAGTGAGATAGCAGTACAAAATATATCGCTAGTCGTCCTCTCAGGTGAACATCTTAATGGAATTGTTTTAGTACAATCAATAGATCGCAACCTAAAAATTACGATACTACATTCGATGTCTTGATCAGTCGTCGATTGGAAAGGTGAGCTACAATAAAAAACAAACAAATGGTAGACGTTTCTGTCATGAGTTTGGACCCTCTTCGGTAAATATTTTATTATAGTCAAAATCTGCAAGACAAGATCAAAGAATGTATAACATAACAGCAAATTACAAAAAAAGAAACCAAAAAGGGAAAGTTTCGAAAAGTTTCTATACAAATAGATTATTAACATTTATGTGGTTTACATTATTTAAATTTTTATAAAACACATACCTTTTCAGGAAATTCATTCCAAATATTTTAAGTCCGAAAAAAACAAAATTAATGATTTAATATATAAATAAATAATTTATGTGACGTTTACAAACATGATAAGGCGTAAAATTTATAACAATTGTTTAAAAACATGTTTCCAGGTTGGCAGGATTTTAAAGACACAACCGTTCGCCAACCTGGCTGAACGTCTATTGAGGAACAACAAGGAAAACGAAAGCTGAAAAGGCAATCAATAATGAAATCTATCCGTAAGTAATTTCAGTCTTCAAAGTCGAGACTGATTCATCAACTACATGCCAAATACGTGGAACATTCTATCACCCGGGATGTGCGAAACTCGCAAACCCATTACCTAATGGAGGCTATTCAAAATGCTGTAAGACATCATGATCAAATTCACCGACGCCGGGACCAGCAATCACTGTGGAAAATCTAGACACTATACTTGCAAATCTAAAATTAGCCATTCAAGAAAATTTCAAACGGGTTAAGCCATCTGTCGATTCATTAAATGCACATAATGATATGTTTGATGTGAAACTATCCCAAACAAACGACCGGATTGGTACTTTGGAACAAATTCAGAGCTAAACAAACAGTGATATTCAAGCATTAAATGCCCTATATGATTATCTGAGTGACGGTGTTCACGATATCCGATATCCGAGATCTGAGTGCTGAAAAAAATAGTGCCGAAAACTCTGCAACAATGAAAAATCGTATAAGGGATATAAATGAACGCTCAGTTAGGAAAAATAATCTACTTCTGTATGGTGCTGCGGAAATTTTAAATAACGAAACTGGTAAGGAGTTTGATCAGAATAAAATGGAAAGTTACCTAAAAAAATTTTATCCACTGTTAAATATGAATAAAATAAGATTCACCCGAATTGGAAAATATTCCCAGACTGCACAAGTACCCTGGTCTCTTAAATGTATTTTTCCTACGAATATGATGTCAAAAATAATAATAAGGGTTTAAAAGGATCAAGCCATCTCGATACTTCAACGGGAAAGAAACCTGTCGCAGGACAGAACACCTCTACGGCAACAGGAGTATCGGGAGCTCAGAAAATTGTTAAACGAGCGAATAGCGAAAGGGGAAAAATAAATTCGAAAAGCTTATCGCAATGGGTGACTGAATATACTGAAGAACCTTCCTCACCGCACAGTAAACAACATCGAATAAATAATAATAAAGACTCATGTAGAAGGTGTATTATTAGCATGTATTATCAGAACGTGACTGGGCTGAATCGTAAAATGCAGGATGTGTTATTTTCTTCTTATGTGTATGACTATAAAATAATCGCATTGACTGAAACTTGGTTAAAGGAAAATGTGTATAATGCTACATTTTTCGATCCTAATCTCTTTATTATGTATATTTCTGGTCTAGTTGAAAAGAGGGGAGGCGGAGTTTTATTAGCAGTCAAAACTTGTTTTATACCTGGAAAAACAAATATAGATCATATAAAAGCGTCAGTTCCAGAAGTATGTATGATGCACATAAAGTATGATCTTCTTTTTGAAATTATGCTAGATCAGCGTCAATTATTAGGACACAGAATCATTATGATACGACATTTTAATGTGCCAAAATTTGTGTCTTACTTCTAAAATGAAGGGTTTGATAATAAATCTCAATTTTTCATGCCGGTTAAGAATTACACCATTGTATATTATTCCACCATTGGACCATTTTCCTTTCGGGGTTAAAGTGACTCGCTCGGTGGGGAAGGGAGTAACGTGAGGAATGGAATTATAGAATTTTTAGATTCATCTAGAATTCTCGTGTTATTTATTCAAATAACACGTTCATTCCGCAACACTGCTCCAACCCAGGTTGACGATTAATCTCTCTAGCAGTCACCCCAAGTGAAGATCCCCACTTAGGTCTTTAAGTATCCAAGGTCTTTTGTTGCAGGCTTCATTCACTCTACTGACACTCTTTTTAATGATTATTTGCCGTCATACTTTTCTGTACCAACATACTTCTCTACCTTCTTTCACGTCCGTGCATTTTTTCATGCAAGCTTTCGTATTTCTGTTGTTTCTTATGCCTCTTCTAACTAGGGTGTGATTTACACATTCCAACCATTCTTTCGGCGGGTTGCTTCTGGGCACGCTGACATTTACTTTACCTTGATACATTTGGTTCGTTAGTCGTTTATCTTCCAGTCTCTCAACATGTCCGAATCACTAATAAAAGCAGTATAATAATACCTTAAAAACTAATCTCAGATATTTATATCTTGCTTTGTCCTTACTAGTAAAGTACTTGTCCGATAACTTTCCAGCTTTGTAGCTGTAGGCGCGGAAAATTCCAGGAATTTCGGACTTATCGAATACCCCTTCTAGTAGCACGATATTAGGTTCGGGCATGAGTTAATCATGGGCGCAAATCCTAAGAAAAATAGCACACGTAGTGGGAGAACCACAATTAGTGAGCGCGCCGTGCGTGTGGTGACGTGTTACGGGGAGTGTACACTTAGAGGACGGCAACTTATCGGACTTTTACTGTAACCTTAAAAAAAATTGTTTTTAGAATATGTAATTTTATTTCACAACATCCGTTACCTAATTATAATTTTAAAAAATGTGACTGCTCTAAACTGTATGTTGCAATTTTTAACAAGTACGTACCAAGGTATTCAAAAATCTCTAACCCTAAATTTCCTTGCTGATACACAGAAAATATAATACGAGACATTTAATTAAAACTGAAGCAACACGTAAAGTATGATAAGTATGAGAACCCGAACATTCACAAAATATGAAAAAATAATCAAGAATACCGGCAACAATATTCTGTGTAGATTCCCAGTTTAAAGGTCAACAGCAATTTAGTGATATATTTGTAAACTATTTTAAAAGTGTCTTTAGACCACCTAACGATTTATATAATCAAAACTTATTACCAGCTAATTTATTACTTATGGGGACTTAGTATACTTTTCTACTAGTCAAGTTTTAAAAGCATTAAAATCAATTCGTGCAAAGAGGTCTGCGGATACCGATTCTGTTCCAAGCTTTGTACTAAAATATTGTCCCATGATTTTTGCCGCGTCTTTAACAGCAATCTTTAATGATCCACTTTACTGCGGAGAGTTCCCAATAACCAGGAAATCCGTTGGGGTGTACCCAATACTCAAAAATAAAGGTAACAACACCGACGAGTCAAATTATAGACCTATATCTGTATTAAGTGCGTTTTCTAAGGTCTTTGAAATCTGTATATACGATGAAGTATGGAAACATTTTAAACTATTGGTTTCTGATTCTCAGCAGGATTTTATAGCGCAAATGTCAACTGTCTCAAATCTGAAAACATTCCTGCAAATTATATCAACACTTTTAAAACAATATGATCAAGTTGACGTAGTATATACAGATCTGTTAAAGGCTTTTGACGTAATGGATCATAAAATACTCATGTCTAAACTTCAAAATATAGGTCTACCAGATACATTGCTTGCTCCCTTAAAAGCATATATGAGATACATATTTACCAAATTATGTGCAATATGATGGATACTCGTCGAAAGCATTTTATCCGACTGCTGGAGTCCCAAAACGATGAAATTTCGTTTCACTTTCGTTTAAAATATACATGAATGATGTCAAGCAAGTATTATCGGACCATTATCTTCTTTATGCTGACGATGCCAAGATTTTCCTGCCAATGTCGGGTTTTGAAGATTGTTATGCATTGAGTAACAATGCAATAAAGTTTTATAACTGCTGCAAAGATAAATTCCTTGATCTTAATATATCTAAATGCAGCATAATATCTTTTCATCGAAAATGTCATCCGATAATACATGACTATGTGATTAATAACATTAGCTTGAAGAGGGTTTCTGTCGTTCATGATATTCGACTAACTTTTTGTGTAAGACTAACATTTAAAGACCAGCTAGACGCGTTAATTAAAAGTGCAAAAAGAATCTTGGGATTGTTCTCCAATAGATATATAAAGCACAAGGCAATCATAGAAAAGTGTCACAAAAGATTTTTTAAATGTATAGCCTATAAAGAGGATGTATACTATTTACTTTCGGGATCTGAATTTCTAATGTATACAAACACTATTCATATTGATTCATTCAACGCATCACTATTAAATTTCATGCAAAAAGTTAAAGAATATGTATTAGGAACGTAAGACCGTTCGGATCGACATTACATGCGCTTGGAACCAAACTACGTTTTTGTACATGTAGCCCCGTAAATGGTCTTGGACTCTAGGGATCAAGAGGCAGAATCTGAAGAAAAAATCTCATGCAATGATTAAAAAATTGAATTAGATACCATTGGAAGCTAAAAATTAATTAACAGAGACAAAAACCCATCGATGAAACCTTAAACGGTTAACGTTTAACGCAGCAATAGAAGAAAGAAAGTGGACATGCTGATCAAAGACATCAGGTTATGAAAGATTATTAAAATGCGTCGAACAACAATAATAATAATAACAATAACCCATGCAATACTGGTGAGCGTTTTGAAGCCATTTTGTGAGCACGGGGATTCTCTCAAAAAGAAACAATAGATTACAAGTAGTCCTTTTGACCTCTAAAAAGGCATGATTTGATTCAAGTTCTCCTTTTGATAGTAGCTGTACAGGATCTTAAAATCGAGCACTTTAATGTGAAGGCGGCGTTCTTAATGGAGACTTATATGAAGCCATTACGGGTGTGAAAAATTGATGTGGTTCGGATTCTATACGGACCGGGTCCGGATTGCGGACGCGACCCGCATATGTCGGGTTATTTTTTGTTTGTTTGCTCACACCTAGAAGATATATACATGAAGCAAACACAAGATTACATTAATCTAAATTCCAATTTATTGTGCAGGTTACAAAAGAAGTTTGTATGGTCTAAAGCAGGGGCGACTTGGCTGGGATATCAAATTTCTCAACTTTCTTACCAAATTAATTTTCAACAATTGGAAACTAGGATTTGGGGAAGGAAGATGGCGGCCGTATTGAGCGGTCATGTTCTTTTGTAGCTCTCTGTAATATAAAAATTGGAGTGTGTTTTGGTGACATTTGGTAATTTTTCTGCTCCATTTCTGTAGGAAAGAGGTCTATTACATCCGAAGTTTAGTTTGTTTAACACCAGTACCTGTATTTTTCTCGCAAGTCTAGGTGGAATTTCGCTAGTGTGCCAGCCCCTGTAGCCTGCGTGGTTTTCGGAGCATGGAGCCTCGCGTAAACTCGGCGAATGACAGTTTATTCGATGAGGATGATGATGATGGTAATTTAAATCACGAAGTGCTTCACAAGAGCCTTGACAGTTTTAGGAATGAATTTTTCATGCGGAAAGAAGTCTCAGAACAGTTAGACCGCTTAAAAAACTGCTAAAGTATGGAAATCAATAAAGTTTCTGTTATCAATGATAAGTCTCATGATAAAAATGATAGAGAAGGCCAGGTTAGTGCTCCTTTCACAAATCGGATCCCTCTCTAAAATAATTTCCAGAGGAAAAAGGGAGCAGTTTGACCACAATAACTCTAACAACTTCAAAACTAGACATACCGAATAAAATCATACTGCTAATCTTATTAAAACCCCTAGACTCCAAACCCGGTATTTAAGATCTGACAAAGTTCCTTACTCCGTCGAAGTTAAGAACGGTGATCACAACCCCATGGATCCTTGTAATGTAGGAAAAAACTTTCACAAATCCTTTAAAAACGTGGTCAACGACATTAAAAAGAAAGGGAAAAGTAGATTTCCTACTCTGTGTAATTTTGGCGAAGGAGCTGATCGCATTATTGATAACTTTAAATCAATCTGCCCTAAATTAAACGCTTTCATCCTGAATTTCAGAGTCTCTCGCATCGGTTTAATCAAAGGTATTCCAACAGATCTCTCAACGGAGGAGTTTGAAACTAATGCAATATCTACCATCCCAAATCTCGAAATATCTCGTCTTTCTAAGAAAGATGAGAAAAGTAATCTGGTTTCCTTGAAAACTGTCCTTATCACGTTTGATGGACAAGCTCTTGCCTTAGATATCAGATTCTGCTACACATTATACCGAGTGACACTCTACATTCTACCTTCTAAATTCTGGTACGGATGTGCTAGGCATTGTCACGTGACGGTACAATGCAAAATGTTTAGTTGCTTATTTTGTGGTGAAAAAACCAAATGAAGAGCAGGACTGCCCTAATAGACTAAATTCTCCTCTCTGTATAAATTGCAAAGGCCCACACTGAGCTATAGATAAACAATGCTCATTGTACCTAGAGGAAAAAGAAATTCGCAGAATCTCAGCTCAATTTGATTTTAGCGTTAAGAAAGCGGATTATCTCTAATAACATAAAAAGCCCCCCCCCCCCCTAGGCGCTATGGAAAATGGACTTTGCCATCGCTTCTGATCCTCAAACCCATACTAATTCATAACCGCTCTCTCATCTCTACTCTCGTCCCTCTAGTTCTTTTGACAATGGTGTCTGTCTTCAAAATCATTAAGGACACATTCCCTAGTGGAAAAATCTTCTGGCGTTGGCTAAACCCATACTAGACCGTCTAGACCTAATATGGCGCAGATCAAACAGTCTAGTCTAGGGTTGGCCAGACCTGTAACACTTATGCAAAGTTTGTAGCTAGACGGGCTAGCCATCCGCTATTCAGCCGCTGGTCCCAGGTGGAAGTACACCAGTACCGGCCCAGTACAGATTACCAGAGTCCCAGTACTGGCATGTAACGCTTCGTAGTACTGACTTGCGATACTGGCACGGTACTGCACACCAGTATAATTTCAAAAGCGTAAACTTGAAAACTTTCGTTTAATTTTAACACCCACTATTGCTAGACTAAACAAATACAATAAAAAAGGCATTCAAAGAAATAAATGATAATTGATTGTGAGTATTTTGTGTACATATGTTAATTGGTTCTCCTTTGAATGAATACATATATA